>JAQQSW010020983.1:0-10748 GCA_028646575.1 Pseudocheirus occidentalis | reverse complement strand
CCACTGGAAAAATGTAAATTGTCATAGCTGCTCTCCCCTCCACCCCAAATCTATCCTACTTTATAAACATTTTATATAAGTGAGTTTATGGGAAAAAATGAGAATTTCTTGAAAGAATGGCATTAAAAATGTAAAGATAATATGTGCATTTATGTGTATATCTCTATATGTATACACAACAGTATATATATATATATATATATATATATGTTCACATATGTATGTGTGTATGCATGTATGTGTGCATGTATCACAGAAATGGAATCCTAGACTGATAAGACTGAAAAGAATCTTGAGAAATCTACTAATCCATCATCCTATTTCACAAAGAATGGCATATACATTTTCCCGGACTAAATCAAATCTATCCTATTTTCAAAGATCACCAGAAAAGATTTCACAAATTCTTATACTACCCATCCTAGCAATGAATATTGTTCCCCTATCAGCAAAATTCTTGTCCTCCTGTAGCTACTGACTTCTCATAATCACCAGAAGGTATCAGCGACCCTGCAGTGTCAGAGGTGAGTTATCTCTCCGTGGTCTCACCACATTTATTCCTATGTACATGCTTCTCTAAATGAGTATGTGGGCTATAGAGTTAATTTGTGTGTACCCCTCTATAAATATACCTGATTTGTTCCATATCTGTGTCACTCTAGAGGTGTGTCTACTTTTCCCACTACTTAACTGTGAATTTGTGGATTGTGCCCAAGATATTCATTTGCTTTTTGGGGGAGGGGTGAGTGTTTTATTGCTATTTTTAATGCTACATTATTAAATGTTTTTGCTTTGACTTGTATTCACTGACTGACGAGTTATAGTAATGACATCATTGGGGACTTTTGAACTCTGGAAGGGATGTTTATCCAAATGACATATTGAACCTGGCAATGGTTTTTTGGAGGACCCACATGTAAGAGAGCATGTCCAACGTGCCACATACCAACCAGAAGAAATATAAGCATAGCTCTGAATTTCCAAGACACACAATCTCAGAGGTTTGAAATGTTAATGCCATACCTTTAAGAGAGTCATGGAAAATTTGGAGAACTTTGCTAGAAAACATAAAACATTTCTTAAAACTGACAACTGTCATTCTGAAGAAATTTGGACTCTACATTGTTATTTTGAAAAAAGAAAATCTGTTGACAAATATTTCTGAGAATTGGTCTATTAACTAATATTCTGAAGAAAACAAACATTGTCATTTTGAGAACTGAATTGTTGGCAAACTCCAAGGACAACTCAGTTCTTTTGGGAGTTCCACTGTTTATGGAAGAAGACATTTTCATCAAAGTTTTCAAGTGCCAGACAAAGGAGGCAAGAATAATAAATACAAGCAGATGGACAATTTGGATTGGTAAAAAGTAAACTACATTTGGAGCCTGTCTGAATCAGCATATAATATCAGTTGGTGATGACTTATAAGAATAATTCCAGTCAGTTGCCATTTCTTTTTCCTGCTTCCCCAGAACACTTAGGCCACTTTACCTATGAGTTTAAATAACAGCTGATATATTATTCTAATATTTAAGTTTCTTTGTTATTTTACCCTTGTAACATAATTATCTGAATATTAATAGAAATATTTATCTAAGTCATAAGTTTGCTGTTTAAGACTGAGGGGGGGCAGCTAGGTGCTGCAGTGAATAGAGCACTGGCCTTGGAATCAGGAGGACCTGAGTTCAAATCCAGCCTCAGAAACTTAATAAATGCAAAAAATCCCCTAGCTGTGTGACCTTGGGTGAGTCACTTAACTCCAATTGCCCTACCTTCCCCCCCAATAAAATAAAATAAAAAACAGAAAACTAAATTTATATTTTAAAAAAGACTAAGAGAGGGACTTCTGGGAGCCAAGATGGAGGGGTAAGAAGTAAGTCACTCTCACTCTTCCTTATTGACCTCAAAAATCCCAGAAAATATCACTCCAGGAAAAACCCTGGAACAGCTGAGCCAGCAGAAAGATAAGGTGCAGGTGTCCTGTAGCCCAGTCTTGTAGCTTGGGGGATTAATGGACAAAGTCCCTTTTCTCTTGTAGAATAATAACAGTACAGGAGGGGAAAGGGTCCCAGCAAGCCACACCTCAGCAAGCAGGGAGAGATCCTAAACCCCATGTGGTGGAGCAGGCAAGCACCAACAAGATTCCCCAAATGCCTTGGCACAGGGAGGGGAACTGGTAGGCTCCAGCTCAAAAAACCACAGCATGGGCTGGTGGGCATGTGTCCTCCAGCAAACAAACTTTCTGGTGCTTCAACAGAACTCTAAAAAGCACAGCTCCAGGTGGGCAGGCATCCTCCAATATCCAAACCTTTCAGTGCTTCAAAGAATCCCAGGTGAGTAGACTTCCTCCAAGAGCCAGACCCAATCCCCACCCCAAGAGCTTGAGTTTTTCTGATCTAAGCTTAGCACCAAGTAAGCTACAAGACCACTGCAGTTTCCAGCTGCCAGCACCTGAAGCCCCAGCACACAAAACCAGTGGTCAGGTCCCTGGCCTCCAGTCTAAGAAGCCTGGCTCAGTGCTCCCTGTGCTATACCAGGAGTACTCAACTTTAAAAGCCAGTAAATAGGCAAACACAATGAACAAAAAGCAGAAACAAACAATGACCATATATTATTCCTATGGGGACAGCAAAATGCAAAAGAAAAATTCAGAAGAAGACAATATTGTCAATATACTAACATCTGAAATTTCAAAGAGGAATATGAACTGATATCAAGTCCAAAAAACCTTCATGGAAGAGTCCAATAAGGATTTTTTAAGTCAAATAAGAGAGGCAGAAGAAAAATTGGGAAATGAAATGAGAGTTATACAAGAGAACTGATAGCTTGGAAAAAGAAGTACAAAAATTGACTGGAGTAAACAAATCTTTAAAAAATTTAAAAATTGTTGAAATGGGAAAGAAGGACACTGAAGGAAACAACTCCATAAAAAGTAGAATTGACCAAATGGAAAGGAAGAGGCAAAAGCTAATTGAAGAAAACAATTAGTTAAAAATTAGAATTGGACAAATGGAAGCTAATGACTCTATAAGACATCAAGAATCAGTCAAATAAAATGAAAAGAATGAAAAAAAATAGAAGAAAACATAAAATACCTCATTGGAAGAACAATTGACCTGGAAAATAGATCCAGGAGAGATCATTTAAAATTATTGGTTTACCTGAAAGCCATGATGAAAAAAAATAGACTGGGTAGCATCTTGCAAGAAATCATCAAGGAAAATTTCCCTGATGTCCTAGAACCAGAGAGTAAAATAGTGATTGAAAGAATCAATCAATCAGCTCCTGAAACAGATCCCAATTTGAAAATGCCAAGGAATATTGTACCCAGATTCCAAAATGATCAGGTCAAAGAGAAAATATAGTGCAAGCGGCCAGAAAGAAACAATTTAAATATGATAGAACCACAGTCAGGATTATACAGGACCTTGCAGCTCCTACATTTAAAGATCAGAGGGACTGGAATATGGTGTTCCTTAAGGAAAATGAGGTTGAATTACAACCAAGGATCAACTAACTACCCAGTAAAATTCAATATAATCTTTCAGGGGAGGAGATGGACATTGAATGAAATAGGGGACTTCCAAACATTCTTGATGAAAAGACCAGAGCTCAACAGTAAATTTGATCTTCAAATACAAGATTCAAGAGAAGCATTAAAAGGTAAACAGCAAAGAATACCACAACATGCTCTTCAATAAGGGCAGACCATTTGCATTCCTACAAGGAAATATGATATTTGTAACTCTTGAGAAATGGATCTTTCTTATGACATTTAGAAGGGGTATACATAAACAGAGGGTGTGGTTATAAGGTGATTTTGCTGCGATGAGAAAAAATATATTTAAATGGTAAGAAGAGATTGCACCAAGAGAAGAGAAAAGGAAGAGGCAGAACAGTGTAAATTAAATCACATGAAGAGGCACAACAATCTATTACAGTAGAGGGAAAGAAGGGAAGGAGATGAGCATTGTTCTAACCTTACTCTCAACAAATTTGGCTCAAAGAGGGAATAAAATAATCAGTTAGTAATATAAATCAAACTTACCATATAGGAAGTAGGAGGGGAAACAGGAAAGAAGAGGGAAAGAGGGATAGAAGGGAAGGTGGCTTGAGGTAGGCAGTGGTCAGAAGAAAAACTCTAGTGAGGAGGGACAGAAAGAAAGGAAGAGAAAAGCATAAATGGATTGGGAGGGGAACAGGCTAAAAAGAAAGACACAAATAATAATCATAAGAGTGAATGAGAATGGGATGAATTCTCCCATAAAATGGAAGTGGATAGCAGAGTACATTAAAAACCATATTCCTACAATATCTTGTTGTTTACAAGAAACATATTTGAAGCAGTGGGATATGCATGTAGTAAAGGTAAAAGCCTGGAAGAGAATATATTATGCTTCAGCTGAAGTAAAAAAACAAAAAACAAAGATACAAAAACCTGGGGATCACTCAGACAAATCAAAAGCAAAAATGGATGTAATTAAAAGAGATAAGGAAGGGAGCTAGGTCCTGCTAAAAAGTACCATGGACAATGAAGTAATACTAATACTAAACATATCTACACCAAGTGATATAGCAACAAAATCCTTTTTCAAATTTTTTTATTTTAATTTATTTTCTTGATTACATCATTCATTTCCACAAGGTTTTGAGTTACAGATTTTCTCCCCTTCTTTCCCCCACTCCCAAGCCCAAAACAGTGATCCCATTGCAAAGCCCCTCCCACAATCTGCTCTCTTCTACATCTTCCTCCAACACCACTTTAACAAAATTCTTAAAGAAGAAATTAAGGGAGTTATAGCAAGAAATAAATAGCAAAACTATAGTAGTGGGGGACCTCAAACTTCTCCTCTCAGATAGGGATTAGATAAATCTAACTACAAAATAAGCAAGAAGTTAAGGAAATGAATAGAATTTTAGAACAGTTAGATATAGTAGACCTCTGGAGAATTTGAGTGGGTATAGAAAGGAATATACCTTTTTCTCAGTGGTATATGACACCTACACAAAAAAAATCATCATGTATAAAGGCATAAACCCTCTCAATCCAATGTAGAAAAGTAGAAATATTAAGTGTATCCTTTTCTAATCATAAAAATTACATATAATACTTGGAAAGATAGACTAAAAATTCATAGGAAACTAAATAATCTAATCCTAAAGAATGAGTTGATCAAACAACAAATCATAGAAACAATCCAAGAGAATGACAATAATGAGGCAATTTACCAAAATTTATGGGATGTGGCAAAAACAGTCCTTAGGAGAGGTTTTGTATCTCTCAATGCTAACATGAATAACATAGAGAAAGAGGAGACCAATGAATTGGGCATGCAACTAAAAAACTAGAAAAATTAAAAATCCCCAATTAAATACCAAATTAGAAATTCTAAAAAACAAGGGAGAGATTAATAGAATTAAAATTAAGAAAACTATTGAACTAATAAGTGAAACTAAGAGCTGGTTTTGTGGAAAAAATAATAAATAAACAAACCTTTGGTTAATTTGATATTTAAAAAAAGAAAGAAGAAAACAAAATTACCAGTATAAAAATGAAGAGGAAATTAAAACAACAATTAGGAGCTATTTTGTCCAGCTGCATGCCAATAAATTTGGCAATCTTAGTTAAATGGGTGAATATTGACAAAAAAATGAATCATGCAGATTAACAGAAGAGGGAAACAAATACTTAAATAACCCCTTTTTAGAAAAAGAAATTGAACAAGCTGTCAATGCATCCCCTAAGAAAAATTGTCCTTGGCCAAATTGATTTATTAGTGAATTCTACCAGGCATTTAAAAACAATTATTTCTAATACTATTTGAACCATTTGGGAAAATAGATGAAGGAGGAGTCCTACCAAATTCTCTTTATGATACAAATCTGGTACTGATACCTAAACTGGGAAGATTCAAAATAGAGAGAAAATTACAGACCCATTTCCCTAATGAATATAGATACAAAAAAATTTAAAGGAGATATTAGCAAAGAGGTTATGGCAACTTATCTCAAAGTATAATACACTATGACCAGGTAGGCTTTATACCAGGTGTGCAGGATAGCATAATTGACCATATCAATAACAACAACAACAACAACAAAATAACAAATCATATGAATATCTCAACAGATAAAGACAAAGCTTGTGACAAAATTCAATGCCATTCCTATTAAAAACACTAGAAAGCATAGGAAAAATGGACTCTTCCTTAAAATGACTGGGAGCATCTTACTAAAACCATAATCAAGCATTATACCTATGATTTCATTGGTATAGGGAGCTCATGGTGAAGAATTTGTTCAGTCAGTGTAGATTCCTTGCTTATTATAATCTTAGAGAGTTTTCTAGACCTTACAAGTTGTCAGAGGTACCAAGTTCCTTTTCATAGTCTCATTATTGGAATTGAGGATATTTGTCTGGAGAAGTCAATAATTCTTTCTTTTTGTCACACACAAAGGCAATAAAATCTCCCATCATGGTAAAGTCAGATGTTGGTATTGCTAACATAATAATATTAGTCCACCATTGTGTAGCCTATATAAATTACTTTTCCCCAGAACCCCATGGCTATAGGCATGATTTATCTTTTAGAGTCAAAGAAATTCAAAACACGTTCTTCTGTTTTTATTGGAGTGAAGCTGCCTCCTGAGTAATTCCTTGATATTGAAATAAATTAACTAAATATAGCTTACCACGCTACAAATTCCTCTTGACATCATAAATAATAAGAATAGCATTACTCTAAACATCCTGTGAAGAAGAGTGCCAGTAATTCCTCTAGGTAAATATTCAAACCACAGGCATAAACATCGTCAGATGTATTAGTTTTATGGACTTGTTAATTCCTCCAGGTTTCTACTCCACAGGATGACTTTGCTGTTTTTTTTAACTATCTGGATACTTTTAAGAAATATCTCATAATGAATTGTGAAAACTGTGTTATAAATTTTTGAAAAGGAATTTCCCAAATGCCAGCATCCAACATAAAACATTGTAGAAGTGATCCCCATAGTCATAATATAGAATAAAACAAGGGGAAAAACATGATAGATGGAAATTGTACAAAAGTAGAGTTCCTGAAATGTACTCCCTCCTCATTTCTGTCTCTCAGAGTTTTTAGTTTCCTTCAAGTCTCAGTTGAGGCCCTTACAGATTCCCCAAAATACATTTGTCTTCTCTTCAAAATCGTCATCATCATCATCAATCATCATCATCATCATCATCATCATCATCATCATCATCTTCTTCTTCTTCTTCTTCTTCTTCTTCTTCTTCTTCTTCTTCTTCTTCCTATTTCATGATACCTGTGTATGTACATATTGTCTCTCCCTGCTAGGCTATAAGTCTCTTTAAACTGTTGTGACTTTTATCTTTGTATTCCTAGGACCTAGTATAATGTTTGGCACATAATATGTTTTTAATGAATACTTACTGAGTGGTTGATCATGTCATAAAAATAATAATGTGTTTGTTTTATTTGGTGACATTAATATGTAAGTACAAATGTTCATAGGCTGAATTGTTTTGTTTTGTTTTGTTTTTTGCATAGGCTGAATTGTTAAAGAAAAAAGTATGGTAAAGTGGCCCTTGGTTCTTGTTTATATAGAACAGGCCCCTCTATGCCATACAAAAAGTCTCAAAATGCAGAAGAAATTCTCTACCTAAGTATAAAAATTTATACTTGTAATTCAGTTTATAAAAATATATGTCAAATAAATTTCTATTTTTATATCAGCATCAATTCATTTCAATGGCTTTAAAATAATTGGTCTCAATGGACTACAATTTTCCAATTTCACAACAAGGTAAGTTCATTCATGGGCAGTTTTTTATACTTCCCACCCCCAATCTACAATGTCTAATCTAGAGTGCCAATAATGCTTGATAATTTATTTATGTGAGGAAACTAATTTATTTCTAAGAGATATTAGGTTGGGTTTTTTTTCTGTTTTGAACATGTAGAAACAAGTACCGGATCAGTTCTTTTTAGTCCCTTAAGTTTTTGCACTATCTATAGTGAATCTTTGTGTTCTTATGCTACCATAGAAAAATGTCCCATTTTCTTGGTTTTCTTTAAATCTTGCCAAGCAAAATCAAGAGAAAAACTTATAATAATTCACATCCAGGAAGTAAATATTACAACTTCATAGTAATCCTGTTTCTTTTTGTTGTCATTTGAGTGTTTGATGGGTTGTGTTGTTCCATTTTTATTTTTATTTTTTTACTTTACTTTCCCTTTGAAGAAGTTTGGAGTCTTAAATTGTTGACTGCTCTTATTTCAACTCTGTCAAAGACATGTTCCTTCCTCGAAACTGCTGGTGTCTTACCTTGTTGAAACTTCTTGGAAGCCACCTTAAAAAACAAAGGAACAAACAAAACAGCTATCTACTGCACTTAACAAGTGTTAATTATACTCCATAAAGCAATCATTCCTAAATGACCAAGAAAATGATTTCTGCATTTCTCACTAATGATTCACTGTTGCCCTATGACTTCTTTCATCCTGGTTTCCTTTAAAGCTGGTCCCTTTTAGAGCAAGGGAGAAGATGACTGGCATGTGTTAGCCATAGATATCCTGGAGTATATGCTCAGAGTATATACCCTTTGTAACCATTCTAAGTTTCTGAATTTACTCTGCTCCTGTACATTATTTAATCTCAGTTTGTTCCAGGTTTTTTGTATCTTATACAGAGGAGTCATAGTATCTGATCTTCTAGGGCAATGATTCATAGATATGGGCAATCATTCTTAGGTCTACACTAGAGGACTCAAACACAAGGCCAGTATGCATCCATGAGGAATGCAACATTCCTATGTAGAGCCTCAACCAGAGTAAAATGTAATTGAGAAATGTTTAACAAAATGAATAGCAATATAATTGAATATAAATAATGCTAATATGTGATTTTCTAAGTCACTATGCTGCTAGTAGGGATCCTAGTGAGACCCATTCTATTTCAGTTTGGCACCACTAATTCAATGGTAGCAAACTCAAATTGAAAGGGGATCCCTCCAGTCCCATGTTGACTTGGAAACCACAAATTCAGGTAATCTACATTATACTGTATCTTTATTTGTTTTGTTAAACATTTCTCAATTACATTTTAATCTTGTAGGGTCACACTTGGTCATTTTTTTTTTACCTATCTGTTCTGTAGCATCTTCTTTCCCTTTCTGAAATACATACAGTCCTAGAACCTTCCTGGATCATGTTTGCTAGGTAACTAACTCATTCTGCTGATGCCACAAGGCCAATCACCTATGTAAGATTTCTTTATGGTAGATTAGGATAGCTTTAGATATTTCTACTGGGTGACTTTGTCTATATGTCTCTGAATTGCCTTGGATACATTTTAGGATGTCAGGCTCCAGTTTGTATTACAAACTTCACCAATTTTTGAGCACAAAGAATACAGAAAGGTTTTTCAATAAAGACTTCTATGTCAGGAGATGAGTGACAGATGATATCCTTCAAAAGACCTTTGAGCCCTTTTCTATCCCTATGTGGCTATTTCTAGTGCTATATTCCAGTAGGAGGTCATGGGACCCTGCAAATGAGAACTCAGGGAACTCTTACTTATGAAATATTTCTTGTCTCTTATCATGATTGATCACTTAGTAACTTCAACCTGTATTTATCATTTCCAATGTCCTGGTTTATGGTGGATGAAATCTGCAGTACCTAAGGATACAAAGGTTCAGGCTTCTGAGTTTATTAAGCAATGTATGTCAATTGCAAAACAAATCAGAGCCAAATCTCTTCAACTTGACACTGCACCTCAAAACAGGAAGAGACAGATTTTTATGCTTTAAAAGAAAACAATTAACTAGATATAAACTATTAAGAGGATATAAACAGGATACAAGATTAGGTAATCTGATTTCTAATTGAAGGAAAGATGATGAATTTTCCAAGTTAAGATGGAGGAAGAATGAATTTTGGTTGAGTTTGGAGGTGGCAAGTGATTTTCAAAATCTTTCTTTTCCCAGAATTGGCAGATGATGATTAATTGCATCCACCTACATTTTACAAAACAATAGATGAATTATATCATCTATTTTCACATGAACGACTTGCAGAAAAACAATAAAATGAAGGGCAATACATATAGCAGCACAACATGGAATCAGTATTTATGAGATGGAATCCAATTGGCTCTCTCAATTTTCACACCAAACCAACTCCATGTTGTAACTGGCCTTCACTTATTTCTTCATCTTTATTTCTTCATGTATCCCCTCTAGATTAGTATTTTTCTCCATGAATCCTGATTATGACCTTAGTTTAGGACCCTGATAAATTTCATCATTCCTGATCCTAATCCCTTTAATTCATACCATTGTCATGTCCCACATCTATCAAACCCGACTGCTGATGCTTTTTTTAAATTTTAATTTATTTTCTTGGTTATATCATTCATTTCCACAAGGTTTTGAGCTACAAATTTTCTCCCCTTTTTGTCCCTACCCCCCAGCCCAGAACATTGATCCCACTGTAAGAGCCCTCCCACAATCTGTTCCCTTTTATGCCCTCCTCCAACACCCCTCTAGCTTTCTAGCAGGGCAGGGAGGAGCTCCCTGCCCCGTCCCTGTATGTATTATTTCCCAGTTGCATTTAATTGTATAGCTTTAAATACTAGATTCTTGCAATTCCTCCTGTTACCCACTCCCACTGGGAGGAGCAGCAATTCAATACAGGCTGTACCTGTGTAATTACACAGAACATCTCCATGCTGGGCAAATT
>JAQQSW010020982.1:0-10748 GCA_028646575.1 Pseudocheirus occidentalis | reverse complement strand
TTGAACTGTTTCTGATGTGGTGAACCCCAGGCAACATGAAACCCTACCGTCTACCTGCCAGAATGATTTTATTTTACCAGACAAGAAACAGATGTTAGTTCCTAATTCAGGAGTCAGTTTAGAATCAGCTCTCTGTAGGAAGTCAGACCATTGACAAGTTTTGAACAAAGGTTAAAATCAAAACCAAAGTAAAATAAAGGATAAAGATGAAGAGATATGGTGTAATTACAACCTGACCTATTTAAATAACTTGTGGACTTAGGTAGAACAGCTGACTGAATGAGAAGACCAAAAGACACCACAATTACTTCACCAACTAAACAGCAGTTGGCATCATAGACTCTCAGATTTATAAGGCCCCTCAAAGGCTATCTAGTCTAACCCACGCAGGAATCTCATTTCTATATAGCATACCTGACAAATAGTCTGGAATACCCCTAATGGTGGCAAACTCACTAGCATATGAAACAGCCCATTTTACTTTCATACAATTCTAATTGTTAGAAAATTTTGTCTTTTATTGAACTAACGCCTACTTTCCTACAACTTCAACTAAATGCTCCTAGTTTTGTCATCCAGGGACAAGAACAACTACTCTAATAGTTCTTTCCTATGACAGCCATGCTGTCATAGAAGACATGAAGATGGATATCATGTCTCCCTTAAGTCTTTCTATTCTCCAGATTAGATATCCTTTGTTCCTCCAATTAGTTGTTCAATGGCATGACTTCCAGGCATTTCACTGTCTTGGCTTAACTTATCTGGACAGGCTCTAATTTTTCCATGTTCTTCCTAAAATGCATCATTCAAAATTCAACAATATTCCAAGTGTAGAAATAGACTATAGTGGGTCAATCCCTTCCATAATTCTAGACACTATGCTTCTATTAATGCTTCCTAAGATCATGTTAAGTTTATTGGAGGCTGTATCACAATAGTGACTCACTGAGTCTGAATTTCTCTAGAATCCTAGGGATTTTTTTTCCACTTGAATTCTTTCCTATCCATGTCTCTTCCTCCATAGTGAACTGGTACTGCTGATTTTATAAACCCAAATGTGGGATATTTGTCTCTACCAAATTTCATCAGTTTCAATTCTAATTTTAGTATAAGATTTTTTTTCTACTTTTCTTATTCATTTTGTTTCACATCTTTGTGTTATTTGGAATTGTACAAGCATATTAACTATGCCTTTAAAGTCAGTGGTGGAATTGTTAAAGAAAATGGGATGCTTGAGGCTTACTACTAGAAACTTCCTCGAAGGGTCATAGTTACTACTCTTTGGTTTATATTGTTCAAATTGTTCTAATAATATTAATATCATAAAGAATGATGATATTAATATTATCAACTCCACATCCATCTCATCTACAAGAAAATTATGATAGAATTTGTTACATACCTTACTGGGATGCATGTATACCATCTTTTTGTATTTTCCTAGTCAGTTGTTTAGTAAGCCTTCCAAAAAATAAAACGAGGCTAGCTGGGCAGATTCAAGATGTAATTCATCCAGGTCTGATCACTAGAGCTCATTGAGGGCCTCTGAATATTCCTTCACCATCTCCTCATTTATTTGGAATTTCACTTCCCCACTAATCATTTTCATTCTGTCCTTCCCAATTCCCCAAATCATTCTCCTTGGTAGTGAAAAGAGAAGGCAAATAAGAACTTATCTCATTATCTGCTACTATCGCCCAAGAGGTTGTCATGTGATTTTTTTTCATTTTTCTGCCTGCACTTAACATAGCTTTTCTGAAAAAACAATTTTGCTTTGTTAGCATACATAATCAACTTGATCACTTTTTTTTTAAAACCTTTAGTGTTCCTGACATTAAACCCATGGGGCCATTGGGATTCACCATAAGTCGCTGGGCCTTGCTTCTCTCTCCTACGCAAGTCTTATTTGATTTATTATTTCCCTGTATAGCCGTATCATTACCTTTGGACAGCTCCCCCTTTTTCTTCTTAATTAGACCGCTGGTGTTTGTGTTGTCAGAATTTCATTCTGAAGAGCATTCTATTCTTCACAGGTTGACTTCCTTTCTGGCATTTTAAACCACTGCAGCCTTGTCATATTTTCTCCAGACTCTGAAGTTTTCTGTACCCAGATATAGGCTACATGAGACTCTCTTCAGCATTTTCTTTCCCTTTTTCCTGGACTCAAGGATGAAGTGCTCACCTCTCCCTAAGACAACCAATTCTTTTCTATTGGCTAGAATCAGCTCCAGAATGAAAGCTTCTCATTTCCTCTCCTCCAATATTGAAAAGATGAAATGATCCTAGAACAAGGCCAATGGGTACAGATGGAATGACTAGGAGTTAATTATCAGTGTTGTCCTGTTTAATCAATTATCTTGAAGGTATGTGATAAGAAAATCTTAAAAATTATTCTATTTTAATTCTTTGTGGTTGTTCGGGCATTTCAGTCATATCTCACTCTTTGTGACCCCCATTTGGGGTTTTCTTGGCATTTGCCATTTCCTTCTCCAGCTCATTTTACAGATGAGGAAACTGAGGCAAGCAGGTTAAGTGATTTGCCCAGGGTCACACAGCTACTAATTGTCTGATAGCAGATTTGAGCTAAGGAAGATGAGTCTTCCTGACTCATCCATTGTGTGACTTAGCTGTCATATTTTCTACAACTGAGAAAAATTAATTATATTTTTTAAAAACTAAATATCCCCTAGACTTCTGGTCTGACATGATAAATGATATCATTGCAATGAAAAATTGCCAAGCAGAAGAACAAGTGCCTTACAGAACTTGGCAAGCTCTTATCAAATATTCTAGTTAAATGGGCAGGCAGCCAACCAACAACTCAATATTACACAACTCCAAGAAATAAAATGAAAAGAATTCCAGATTTGGAGTCAGTGGCCCTGCATTCCAATCCCACCTTACTACTTGGCTGTGTGACCTTGGGCAAGTCATTTGTCATCTTAGGATCTTAATTTATTCATCTGTAAAATGAGGGAGTTGAACTAAATAGCTTCTCAGGTCATCTCTGAAAGAGAGTTAAAGACAAATAATTGTGTCAAATTACACTTAAAAGTGGGAAAAACCAATAGGAGAATATTTTAGATAGATTAAGAATGCCTTGTGCAACACAAAGTTGGCATGCACAATAAGCAACACTTTGTTCAGTACACCATTTCAGTTGTGTCCAACTCTCTGTGACTCCATTTGGGGTTTTCTTGACAGAACTATTGCAGTGGTTTGCCATTTCCTCCTCCAGCTCATTTTACAGATGAGGAAACTGAGGCAGTGTCACACAGTGTAATGCCATGCATGAGCAGCTTTCCAGAAGAATGCTGCTGTGAACAGCTTTTAAGGTTCTGATTATGCAGTATAGTGAACACTCTATTTATTCCACAAAAATATCAAAGTAAAACATTCACAGTAAATCAAAGTACAGCATTCACAATGTCATAGCTTATCACAGAAAATCAGAATACAGCATTCAAACAACTTATCACAGAAAATGGTCACAGTTTCCACCACAGTGGCTACCAAGTTTTTAACAAAGAACAATAATTTAGTAACCCAAGCATTCAATTATCTCAATCATTCAATCATCCTCAAGGAGGTTTGCTTCCTCAAGGGACACAAAGTACAATAATCAAAGTTCTACACTCATGGGGCACCATAAGTTACAGATCAGTCACTTATTCAGTCATCAATCACTAAGTACAATCATTTAGTCAATCAATCATTCAATCAATTCAATCATCCTTCATCATTCACTATTCAATCATCAGAAAATACACAGACCCTTCACCCCTAGGTCACTAGTAAATTACAGTTTCTTAGTCAGTACACAGTATCCAAGTAAAATCTTCTTTTAGCTTGATTCAGGGTGGTCTCTCAGTTTCCCTGGGTCCCCTTCTATTGTCCCAGATCCTACCTGAACTCACCAAACTGTTACCTGGATTCAAAGGCAGACAGCTCCCAGATACCTGTCCAGCTCTCTGTGCAGTCTCTGTTCCACTCACAGTGTCCAATTCACCTCAAATTCTACACAGTCTCTGTTCCTGGGAAGTCAAGGCTCAACAAAGCCACAAACAGGTTCATACAAAGTATCAGCATCACAGTCATGCTTCCTCAGTCTTCAGCAGCCCCATCTGGACCTTGGAAGTCCTCAACAGCCTAAGCAGCTCCAGCTGGCCCTTAGCTCTGACTGGCCCTCAGACTCAGCAGAAGTTTCAGCTGGTTCCCAGAATCAAAATTACTTCATCCGGGTTCTCCAAATCAAAATCATTATCTCCAGCCTGGGTGCACAGGAGGGTGGTGCTTTCCTCTTCAGCCTCCCCAGTGGCAGTAGCTTTTACCTCCACAAAGCTTGCTCCAAGAAGATCCATCTGACCCAGCAGAGGCTTCTCCTTATATACACACAACATTAGCTTCTTCTTGTTTCAGCCAACCCTTTCCTGTTATGTCAGCAATAGAGATTCATACCTTCTAGTTTTTTTTAACAGAGATTTGATTAATTACTAAGTGCTAAGTACCCGTTACCTTTACCAATATAAAGGGATCTTCAAATTCAAATTATATTACCATTACACACAGCTAGTGTCTGAGACCAGATTTGAACTCATGAGGATGAGTCTTTCTGATTCTAAGCCTCGTCCTCCACCAGCTGCTCCACTTACCTGCTTTAAGCAAGCATAATTTTTGACAACTGGGACTTCATTTATATGAGCTAATGATTGAAACCACTCCCTGAAAGGCTGCCTTTTCTTCATATGTTTTGGGTTACAAAGGGAATGCCTTCACTCCAGCTTCTTAAGAAGAGTGTTGATTTCCAAGACAATCTTCCCAGCAAAGTCCAACTAGAATTAAGGAACAGGAAGCAGAAAAGGTGAAAAACTCCATACTTACTCCCAGAAATGACTTGGCCACTTATGCAAATGGTAGAATAAAGCAGTGATCACAATGATCACATGATATAGTGTCTGTAAAAAAAGTGTTTAGCACAGTGCTAGGCACATAATAGGCACTCTGTATGTCTCTGTGTGTGTACCTGCTTATTTCTTTCTCTTTCACCCTAAAATGTTTTCCACACAATCATTTATCTTAACTACCAGACAGACTTAATGTGTTTTCTATCACTATCTATCACTAATGGCAGCAAGATGTAGTGGGAATTGACTGTAACCAGGAAGATCTCAATTCAAGTTCTTCCTTCTCCCTTGGGCAAGTCACAACTTCTCAATGCTCTAGGAAACTCTTTAAGACTAAGTTGTAGAAAAGGTGCTGACCTGCATTGGTTGGGGCGGGCGGGGGGAGTTTCTCTGCTTGGGAGCTCCATATATTAATGAAATCACTGGTGTAATCTTTACCCATATTACTAAAGATAATGTGGATGGATCAAGTCTTTATTAATATAATCCTACTGTAATTCTTACAGAATTAATTTTGATTTTGAGAATGGATTTCCCCCAAAGCATGAGACTGTCCTAAGACATAATTGAAAGGTATCCTGTATGTCACTACTAGGACTATACTCCAAAGAGATCAAGGAAATAGAAAAAGGACCCATATGTACAAAACTATTTTTAGCAGCTCTTTTTTTTTGTCGTGGCAAAGAAATGAAAACTAAGGGGAATGACATAACTAATAAGTGAGATGAATATGATAGAATAGTTCTGTGCTACAATACATTTTCAGAGAAATTGGCATTGGTATGAACTGATAAAAGCGGATTGAGCTAAAAAAGAAAAAGAAGTTATACTTTAATAACAGTATTGCAAAGACAAACAGCATTAGAAGACTTATAATTCTGATCCACACACAATCACCAATTATGCATAATTCCAAAGGCCTCATGATGAAACATGCTATCTATCCCCTGAGAAGCGATGAGAGGTGCAGACTGAGGCTTATTTATTTTGGACGTGGCCAACAAAGGAGTCTGTATGCCTTGATTATGTATATTTGTTAAAAGGCTTTGTTTTTCTTTCTTTTTTAGTGATGAGAGGAGTGGCAGGAGAGAGAAAAGGTGAATTTTCATTTATTAAAAAAGAATTAAGCTAAAAATTACTTTGTAAACTGCCTAAAAACATTTATATGGTAAGGTAATAACAAAATAATATGGAAGTAAAACGATATTAAAATTATTATGGGCTAACAATTGTATAATACATAATATTTAGAATTATACTATAATAAAATATCATTATAGAATAATATAGAAAGATAATATTGAAAAATAACACTTGTAATTCCCAACTTTGAATGTTTGTCTTCCATACAAAGATAGAAGCCATTCCAGTCCTGAATACTGCTCTCTAGCTACCTGATCTTGAACAAATCACTTGAATTCTCTGAAACATTTATTTGCAAAATGAGGGGCTCAGATTAGATGTTTTCTAGAGGACCCTCAAGCTCTATAATAATAGAATAATTGTATGAAGTCTATTCTAATGTGTCTTGTATATACTATGCCATATGAAGTATGTTGTCCCATGTTATTAAGGTTGAACAGAATTTTTCCAGCTTGTGACCTATTCTAAACATAGAGGTTGTTGACTCTATCTCCATAGAGCAATGAATGACAGCAGAATTTCCCATAGCCTTAAACAGCTATTAAGTGAGCAGATTTTCTGAGCCTTTGAGGGGAAGGGCCTATCAGCTACCATATTTTAATCACAATTTGGGGGTAAGATTATTTATTTTAGTCAGTATGAGTTTGGCTTCATGACAGCACAACATTTTTTTTTTTGGTCTTTTTGGAGGGAGGAAGGCAGGGTAATTGGGGTTAAGTGACTTGCCCAGGGTCACACAGCTAGTTTTTTGTGTGTTGAGGTCAGATTTGAACTCAGGTCCTCCTGACTCCAGAGCCAGTGCTATATTCATTGCACCACCCAGCTGCCCCACAAAATTAAAAAAATTTTTTTTTTTTTGCTTTTTGGAGGGCAATTGGGATTAAGTGACTTGCCCAAGGTCACACAGCTAGGTTTTTTTTTTGTGTGTTAAATGTCTGAGGCCGGACTTGAACTCAGGTCCTCTTGACTCCAGGGCCAGTACTCTATTCACTGTGCCACCTAGACACCCCCCACAAAATTCTTTTAATGATTCTAAACTTCTCCCAAAAACTAAGGCCCATATTTTTGGTACCAAAATTCTACTAGTGATATATGACTACAAGAAATGAAGACAGCCATCTCCTGAGAACTAAAAATATGCATCCCAAAGAGGACAATGGGGAAGTGCATGGGGGTTTATGAGCAGCCAACAATGTGTACCAAGTGAGATGTGTCAAAAAAGAATAAAAATTTATGAGAGAAAAAGAAAAGTAGTGGTTGTGTATGTAGGGTAACAAATGACAAGTGAACAGCCCCTGTGTTCCACTGGTATCCTTCTGATGTTAGGAGAAAGGGAAACAAGTTCCTAGCATTTGGGTGGCCCTTCATGAGGGAACTTGCAGAAAGACATGGAAAGAGTTGCACAAAATGAGACTGCGTGGATGGTTTACCATCTGCATCATTGGATCTGGGTATGGGGCAAATTTTAAAATATCAGTCACCTAACAAAATTTCTTCCAGCCCCTCCTACCCTTCTTTAATGTCATAAGAGAGAGACATTTGCCAATGCTAGTTGGGTAATGTTTAATTTTCTGATCTGAATTCTCACTCGGTTAATGCCCGATAAATTTTTTATGTAATTTTTTATGGACCTTGGAGTTAAGACATCTTCCATCGTCAGACTTAGACTTTCCATTTTGAGAAGCCCACTTCCACTGAAAGCACTCCCCTTTTGCATAATTTTTCTCTTAGTTGCCCAGAGCTGAATGAAGTTGGCAATCTTGAAAGCAAATGAAAATTCTCAAGAGACACTTTTGAGCCTTGTTAGACAACAGGACTTTTAAAGAACAAGGCCAAATATGATAACTTTACTCTTAAAATAGTGTCTAAAATACTTTTGCTTTTCAAATTGTCTGTGATTTGAAAGAGAAATGGAGGGCAAAAAATCCCAAACTCGACCACAGTATCTGCCTGGTCATCACCCAGCAATGGAGGCTGTCTACACTACAGCTGTGGGGCATCACACTTAAGAAAGGAGCTGTTGCAACAAGTCATGAGAGGTTTGAGTAAGGCCAAGATGATTATGATGTTTTCTAGTCAGCCAACTTATTGGAAGTCTCAGAATAATAATTGTATTTTATAAATAATATTTGTCTTTGTTTATATCATCCTCTACTCTGAATCCCCCTTGTGACTCTGAGATGATTGTAAGGATTTCATTTTTCCCTTTTGCGCCAATACATGCCAACTGAAATCTATGTTTTTAGCCAATAGGAAAACCTTCCTGTCTCAGAAGACTCACTCAATTAACCAATAAAACAGTTGGCATGACTTTTTTTTTAAGAGCAGCAGTGTCGACTGTGAGAACCTCAGTTTCTAAGGTCTCTTCTAGCTCTGTAATTAGGATAATTGCATGAAGTCCATGCTAATGAGTCTTACATATAGTCCTGATTTTTGGGCAGGAAGTGTATACTATATTGAAATGCATGAAACTTGAACACTGGATCACAGATTTAGAGGTATACAGGACTTTAGAAGTCTTTGAGTTCCACCCCTTCATTTTCTTGTTGAAAACACCAAGATCCAAAGAATTAAGATCACATCCCAATAAGAGACCAAATGGGGATGCCAGTCCAAGGACTCAGATTCCCACTCATGCTTCCCTCTACCACATCACATCATCTCTCTCTTTCCCCTCTTTCTGTAGTCCTGTGTTATGCCCTGAGGATAAAATAAAGATGTATCTGACATGGCCTCTGCCCTAAAAAAGCTAAAATTCTAGATGTTCATAGAAATTCATTGATCGCTGGATTTAGTTGAGATTTCTGATGTCTAAATTCCTTATTTCAAGGGGAAAAAGTGATGTTCAAATGTACATATGAAATGCATAAATGAGAGTTTTATTCCAGTCAGGGGAGGATGGTGGTATTGACCTACAATTTAATTGGCCTAGGAAACTAATGGAGAAGATTTGTCTTATGAGCTATTTGTCTATAAAAAGTTGCCTGGGACACTGGTAGTTGAAGTGATTTGTCCAGAACCAAAGACCCTGTTTATGGCAGAGGCAGATCTAGAACCAGGTTTTTACTGACTCTTCTATCTACTTTGCTTATTGGGGTTTATGTAGTTACATTAAAATATTCATCACATTTAATTAGTGAATAGCCCAATGCATTTCAAATAATTTGTTTAATATTTAAAATATCCAACTTTATGAGTATTTTTAGGAACGTATTTGTTGCAGGCAGATAAGTTGACTTGGAGGTAAGGTTACTTCTCAGACCTGTTTCTTCTTTCTTGCTTTCCTTACTCTTATCCCTTGCTCCATAGTCTAGCAACTTCAGCTGGTGTAAATAGCTTCAGGTGCTACTCCACTTCCATTTGAAGAGGCCAGAGAATACAGTTTGAAACAATGTAAACTGGCTGTATAATTTTCTATGTTTCCAATATAAGGAAGACTTTTGGATGCTAAAGAGTTTGGGATGAGAAGCCTAAACTCAGCCTAATGGTTATTATGTGTTTCCATAGGCAAAGCTGTTATGAGGGTTGGACAACTGGGGCTCCATCCAGAGTACTGAAATTTATAGGTCAGAGATAACCTTTGTATTCCTTTTTTAGATTAGAAACAACTGAGTTTAGCAACTAATTGGCAAGAATTTGTTAAAATAGGAAGCTACCAGAAGGTAAGCTTATTACTCAACGAGGACACATTCCAAGAGATTTCATCTCTGGTCTGTCACTGTCCATTTCTCCCTCCATCCCTCACTGAGCTATAGCACCCTCTTCCCTACCCTGCCCTCCCACCTCCCCAGCAGTGGCCTCACAGGGTCCCAAAATCTCTGTTCTCCCCTGCAAGGACAGTGCCTGAGAGTCTTTCTGATACTTTATTGTTCAGTTTTTCAGTCATGTCTGACTTTTTATTGACCCCATGGACCCCAGCATGCCAGACCCTTCTACCTTCCACTGTCTTTCAAAGTCCAAGTTCACAATCATTGTTTCCATGACAATATCTATCCATGTCATCCTCTGTCATCCACTTTTCCTTTTGCCCTCCTAGCATCAGGTTCTCTTCTAATGAGTCCTTTTTTCTCATTGTGAGGCCAAAGCAAACTTCAGCTTTAATATCTGACTTTCTAGTGAAGACTCTGAATTAATTTATTTAAGTGTTGACTCATTTGATCTTCTTGCTCTCCAAAAGTCTTCTCCAGCACCACAAAAAGAAAGTGTCAGTTCTATGGCCCTCAGCTTTTCTTATAGTCCAACTCTTAAAACCATACATCACTCTTACAACCATACATCACTACTGGAAAAAACACAGCCTTGACTGTGTTTTTTCTATGTTTTAAAAAAAACCAAACCTTTGTTGGTAATGTCTCTGCTTTTAGTCTGCTCTCCAGATTTGCCATAGCTTTCCTTCCAGGGAGCAAGTGTCTTAATTTCATGGCTGCTGTTGTCACCTACAGTGATCTTTGAGTCCAAGAATATAAAATCTGACACTGCTTCCATTTCTTTTATTTACCAGGAAGTGAAGGGAGCCAAGATCTTGGATTTCTTTTTTTTAATGGTAAGCTTCAAACCAGCCTTTACACCCACCTCTTTCATTCTCATCAAGAGGCTTTTTAATTCCTCTTCACTTTCTGCCATCAGAGTGGTATCTTCTGCATATCAGAGATTATTGGTAATTCTCCTGGAAACCTTAATTCCAGCTTTTGATTCGTCCAG
>JAQQSW010020981.1:0-10748 GCA_028646575.1 Pseudocheirus occidentalis | reverse complement strand
AGATATGATATGATATGATATGACATGACATGACATGATATGACATGACATGACATGACATGACATAACATAACATAACATAACATAACATTATTATAGTATAGTATAGTATGATATGATATGATATGATACGATATGATATGATGTGATGTGATATAATGTGACATAATATGATATGATGTGATATGATATAATATGATATAATATAATGTAATATAATATAACATAATATAACATAATGTAATATAATATAATATAATGTAATGTAATATAATATAATGTAATGTAACGTAACGTAACGTAACGTAATGCAACGTAACGTAACAATATAATATAGTGATGTGATGTGATGTGATGTGATGTGATGTGATAATAGAATAGGATAGAATAGAATAGAATAGAATTTATATAAGTATATATTTATATATACTTTTATATTCCCTTTACCTATCCTCAAACTGAGAAAAGTTTCATGAGTTACAATTATCATTTTTCCATGTTGGCATGTAAATTGTTCAACTTTGATAATTCCTTATGATTTCTTTTCCATGTTTACCTTCTCATGCTTCTTGTATTTCAATGTCAAATTTTCTATTGAGTTCTGTTTTTTTCATCAAGAATGCCTGAAAGTGGGGCGGCTAGGTGGCTCAGTGAATAGAGCACCGGCTCTGGAGTCCGGAGGACCTGAGTTCAAATCCAGCCTCAGAAACTTAACACAAAAAAAGGTAGCCATGTGACCTTGGCAAGTAACTTAACCCCAATTGCCCTCCAAAAAGCAAAAAGAAAAAAAAATTAAAAAAAGAATGCTTGAAAGGCCTCCACCTCATTGAATTACCATTTTTTCCCCTGGAACACAATACTCAATTGTGCTGGGTAGGTAATTCTTGGTTTTAATGCTAGTTCCCTTGATCTATGGAATATCATATTCCAGGCCCTTCAGTCCCTTAATGTAGAAGGTGCTAGATCTTGGGTTATCCTGATTGTGTTTCCACAGTATAAAATTGCCTCTTATTGGCAGCTTGAAATATTTTCTCCTTGATCTGGAAACTCTGGAACCTGACTATAACATTCCTAGGAATTCTCTTTTTGGGATCTTTTTCAAGTGGTGATTGGTGAATTCTTTCAAATTCTATTTTGTCCTCTGGTTGTCAAATATCAGGGCAATTTTGCTTGAGAATTTCTTGAAGGATGCTTTCTAGGTTCTTTTTTTTTTTGATCATTGTTTTCAGGTAGTCCAGTAATTTTTATATTGTCTCTCCTGTTTCTGCTTCCTAGGTGGGTAGTTTTTCCAATGAGATATTTCACATTGCCTTCCATTTTTTCATTTGTTTGGGTCTGTTTAATAGTATTTTGATTTCTCATATAAAGTCATTAGCTTCCATTTGATCCACTCTAATTCTGAAGGAATTACTCTCTTCAGAAAGCTTTTGAGATTCTTTTTTCCATCTGTCAAATTCAGCTTTTTAAGTCATTCTTTTCCTCATTGGCTTTTTGGGCCTCTTTTGCCATTTGAGTTAATCTAGTTTTTAAGGTGTTATTTTATTCTGTCAGATTGTTGACTCACTTTTCATGATTTTCATGCATCATTCTCATTTCTCTTCCCAAGTTTTCCTTCCACTTCTCTTATTTGGTTTTGAAAATCCTTCTTAAGCTTCTCTACAGCTTGTAACCAGTCTACATTTTTGTTGGAAGCTTTTGATGTGGGAATTTTGACTGTTGTCTTCCTCTCATTCCATGCTTTGATCCTGTCCCCGCCCCCCCCAAAAGAATCTATAGTTGGGGTGCTATTCTTGCTTTGCTTCCATTGCCTTCTCAAGTTGCCAGTCCATTACCTGACTTTTAGGCTTGGTAGAACTCTGCTTTCAGAGGGGAGAGCTTTGTCCAAGATTGCTGGGGGGTTTTCAGCTGCCAGAGCTATTAATAGGCTGCTTTCTCTTCAGCCCCCTCCAGCTTTGGCTCAGTGGTCATGCAACTCAGGATCACCACCCAGGACTGTGATCCTGATCCAGGCAGGTTAAGGCAAGAGCACTTAGCCCCTGAATGACCATCTGGCCACCCTGAAATCTGCTGGCTGGTAGCTCTAGCTGTGGCTTGTCCTGGCCGTCCTGGGGCTAAAGGCTCAGTTTCAGGCTGCCTGTGCTCAGCTCCCAGTGTGCTGAGATGAGCCCTTTCCATCCACCTGCTGGGCTGCCTTCATCAGGAGCCATGTTCCTCTGTCATTTTGTGAGACTCTGCCCCCTAAAGTTCTAATTTTCAAATATCATTGAGAGTACCTTTAATTTTCCAGGATATAGTTCATCTAGAATAAGAACTGGGTGTCCTTGACTATTTCCCAGTGCATATTGGACATTTATTCCCTATGTAAAAAGTTTTGCTTGCCCATTCCAGTGAAAGCATCATTCTTCTCTGAAGTAAAAGCAAATTCAAAGTAAGACTACAGAATCTTTTATTTAAGTTATAATTTTATAATTTAAAAAAAGTAATTTTATCCTATGTCTAACATTCTTTTCACCAGTTTCAGCTTTTGTTTATTTTACTGTTCTCACTCACCTTCTGTTATTTGTCTGCTTTTTCTCTTTTTCTTTCTCTCCTTCTCTCCTATCATTCTCCCCTCCCACATCTCCCTTTCCCTCTCTCCTTCTATACACATAAATGAATATGAATGCATATAAGTTTATATTAATATATTTATATGTAATTATAATTTTGTAAGTCTAGATGAGCTGGAAGAGACCTTAGATTTGGAGTCAAATCGCCTCATTTGAAAAGTAGGAAAAATGTGAGAGGTTAAGTCATGAACCCAGTATTTCATATCAAACATATGAAGTTGGATTTGAGCTCAGGCTTTCTTACCTCTTGACCAAGTCACATTTTATGAGAGAGAGAGAGAGAGAGAGAGAGAGAGAGAGAGAGAGAGTGAGTGAGAGAGAGAGAGAGAGAAAGAGAGAGAGAAAGATGACAGATAGGCAGATATAATATGTGATTTCATATATAATGTTCAATCTATTATGGCAGAGGGTAATAAAGAATTTATTGACTGATTACCCTTGTCCAAGCATTGTACTAAGTAATCACTATGTATACAACTACAAACAAGTAGATAGCACCTGATTTCAAGTAGCTTAGGAGCTTATGTTCTTTTTTTTAAGGGAGGAAGGCAGGGCAATTGGAGTTAAGTGACTTGCCCAAGGTCATATGGCTGGTAAGCGCTAAGTGTCTGAGGTCAAATTTCAACTCAGGTCCTCCTGACTCCAGGGCCAGTGCTCTATTCACTGTCCCACGTAGCCACCCCAGAGCTAACGTTCTAATTGGGCAAGACAATACATAAAAAGCAGTTGAAAAGAAGGAAGAATGTAATGGCATGTGGCATGGTATCAGTTTGGCGAGTCAACAATATAGTCAAGAAGGGTATGAAGGATAATCAACTAGGGCTTGTCCCCTCCATTGATGGTTCCTAAAAGAAACTCACCATAAAGTAAGTGAGAAAATTATCTGAGATGAGGATGTTCCACCCTCTGATACATATTTGGGGTGAAAAAGCAACTGATTCATGGTGTAGAAGACCAGAAAGTCAGAAACACAGTCAGGAAGGGCACAAAGATAGACTATGCATGATCATGAATGAAGCTGAATGTTATATTCTATATGATATTTCATGCCAAAATTACATAATGTTTAAGAAAGAATATCAAAATTGATTTATGTTCACTGGAACCACTTTGGTCTCTTCAGAAAACTCTTGTTTTCTTCCTCATTTGAATTTTTGAATTATTTTCCTTTGTGTCCTTGGAATCTCTCTCTTTGTCTCTCTCTGTCTCTCTCTTCCTCTGTCTCTCTGTTTCTTTGCTTCTCTCTCTCTCTCTCTCTCTTTGTGTGTGTCTCCCTGCCTTTCTGTCTCTGTCTCTTTGTCTCTCTATTTCTTTGTTTCTCTCTGGCTCTGGCTCTCTGTCTCTATCTCTGTCTCTGTTTCTCTCTCTCTCTCTCTCTCTCTCTCTCTCTGTGTGTGTGTGTGTGTGTGTGTGTCTCCGTCTCTCTGTCTCTCTGTCTCTGTCTCTGTCTCTCTCTCTCTCTGTGTCTCTCTCTGTCTCTCTGTCTCTCTGTCTCTGTCTCTCTCTGTCTCTGTCTCTGTCTCTGTCTCTCTCTCTGTCTCTGTCTCTCTCTGTCTCTCTCTGTCTCTCTGTCTCTCTCTCTCTCTCCCTCTCTCTCTCTCCCTCCCTCTTTCTCTCATTATCTCCCCCAGCTGATTTGACCTTTCTTATTTTAGCATTTGTTATTATATTTTCAATGCCTTGCCAATATCAACATTGCTAGGAAATATATGTAATTCAACCCTATGTCTTCTTGCACCTTTGTCACTTTTTGACAAAGAACATCATAGGGATTATGGTCCTTAAGGACATTTATGGAGACATCTGTAGCAACTGATTTTTATAAAATATCAGCAGATTGAAATAGCAGCTTTTTACTTTACAAGTATTTCTAAATTTCATGGTACTATTTCATTGTAATATTCAGTTGCAAGCCTATATGAAGTGAGATGGCACTCAACTGCAAGTATTTTTAATTTAAAATCCATTAGCATTCCATATAATTAATTAGAATTTTACACTCCAGTGCCTTGCGGTTCCCTACAGAAAATTGAGCACACAGAATATAATTTGATTTAATTTTTGGTCTAGGTTTAATCTACCTGAAACATTTTTTTAATATCTCAGGGGAAATTTTAACTGCTTAAAATTTAGTATTTTTTTCACTAGGAAACTCAGTATGCCATTCATGTTTTTTTTTTTCCTTTGGAATTACCTAGAATGCTCTAATATTTGAGTTTCTTTAATCCTACAAAGACATAACTCCAAAAATATAATGTATAAATTTTGATTAGAACTTTGTAAGAAGCACCAAATAGTTTAAAATTAATTTTCTAGGTCCAATTTAATATACATTCTTTTTAATATCAGTAGGAAATGCGAGTTAATATTAAATATTGTCAAATCATAATTCCTTTTTTGTAAATTTTCCTGTGTAAAAAATCCTTCATAAATTTTATTTACAATTAGTAATTGAAATAACAAAACATATTTATTTGGATCTATATTTGGATTTTTAATCCAAATAGCCCATCTATCATACAGAATATCAATTGAACTACAAATTACACATTTAAAACCTTCCTTGAGATTTTTTATTAAACATAGAATGCACACACATGTGTATGTGATGTGTATATATGTATGTATACATGTACATTGTGTATTTATATGGCTATGTACTAGGTCTTGTCATATGAAGTGGGATACAAAGAAAGGCAAGCACACAGCCCTTGCTCTTCAGGAGATTTCATTTTAAAGTAGGAGAAAACATTTTTAAAAATTATGTGCTATCATATTATATAATGTAAAATGGAGATATTCTCAAAGTGACAACACTACCAGTTACAATGGTGGTTGGGGGTTAGTATCATAAGATGTTGACATTTGAAATGAGTCTAAAAGGAGGTGAGAGAAGCTCCAAATTAGGTAAAGACGGAAGACATTTCAGGAATGGGGGAAATCAAATGACAAACATTCATGAATTAAAGACTGTGGTTCAGAAAGCCAGTCTGGGTCAGAACTTGAACTCATAACTCTGACTCCAAATCCATCTCCCTTTATTCACTATCCTAGGATGTGTGTGTGTTCATAGATATACACACATATAAAAATATATGTATCTATAAATATAGAGAAAGATACATAGATATAGACATAGATAATTCAAACACAATCCCTTGGCAATGCCCTCTTCTAATGCCTCATCATAGCATTTATAGGATGTAGCCATGTTCTCAAAATGGCTTTTACAGTGCATTGAAAGATTCTGCCATGATGAAAGACTTCAAATGTAATATCTAGTTTTAAAAATCCAGGCACTTTAGTATAGTGCTGACTATCAGGAGTAGACTGACCAGTTAATGAATTATTTGGTAATGGAAACTCATAAAACAAAGAAAAATAGAAAATTGACTGTATTTCTGTATGCCTCCTTGCTATCGAGGCAGTTATAGTGATGGAGTAATAGAAAGGAAGACTAAGGATCACAGTTATAAAATGGCTATGAATGTTACATGAAATATCAGCATATTAAATGTGAAATCCTTGCCCACTGGCCAATAAGTAGACATATTTCACATTCTCTTTAAAAATTGCATTTGAAGATAGAGCATAGAAAACATTTGTAAAGATTTCTATATATAAACATGTTCCTCCTGAAGATTCATGAACCTCCAGACTTGAATTTTAATCTCAAAATAGGGAAAATGAGCAATTAAAAACTGAGTGAAATTTACCTGGAAAAGAATAAATATATGAAGTGAAAGTTCATTTTTTTTATAACACAATTTAAATTGCACTCAAAATCAATTTTAAAGTGTTCTGAAAGGGAGTGTTCTGAAGATTTGGGAGGAAAACATGACTTTGTGCTACAAAAGGTAATAAATAGGATGTAAATAATTCCCAACACACACAGTACACATACAAACACACACACACACAGGTGTATACTTCCTATCTATGTACAATATACATTAGAACAATTTGGGAAAGCATTAATGATAATAGTATTAGAAGAGAACTGACAGACTTCTACAAATCATATTTCACAGATTAACATCAAAATTGACTAAATAATAGATTTAATTAAAGATTCCATTACATTATTTTTTTTTACTTTACTGTATTCATTTTATTAAAACAAAACACTCAAATACTGGCCTCTAACCAGATGTACAACATCCATACATCAACATTATTCAAGATTCATTGATTGACATACTAACCAAAACAATTTATTTTAATTACCTGATTATTAATAGCTTGAGTGAAACAAATTGAGATGTTTAATTGTTACAAGGGTTCGCAACTCTCCTGGAGAAGAATCAGGACAGATTGTAAAATGGGGAGTAATTTGCTAAAGACTATGAGATTGGCAAGATGTGTTTTCTTGTGGTTGGCATTATTTTTGTGCACCAGGTCTTGAAACACTGTAGAATTTCATACAGGAGATCCAAAATTAAGCAAAAGGGTTTTAAAGTTGACTATCTACACAGAAAGAAAAAAGTTCTACCTAACTTCCTTGTCATGGTAAGTGCACAATAGGATTTAAATTTTCGTTAAAAAATTTTTTTTAATAAAGTATAAAATAAATGTGTCGGTGTGTCTGGCTGTCTATCTCTCTGTGTGTGAATCTGTGTAAATGTCATAATGACAAAAAGCTAAAAATTGTCTAGGTCAGATTAGAGGAAGAACAAGAATGACCACTATCACCATCTTTATTTAGTATTGTATCAGAAATGCTACAGATAATTAAGCAATAAGAAATAAAATAAAGAAATAAGAAAATAAAAGGAAATTGGAGAAACTAAAACAAAGAAACAAAATTATCACTTTTGTATATGATATGATGGCTTACTTAGAGAATCATAGAGAGTAAAAAAAAATTAGTTGAAATAATTAACAACTTCAGTAAAGTACCATATATAAAATAAATCAACATAAATCGTTAGCATTTCTAGATATTACCAACAAAGTCCAGCAGAAAGAGATGGAAAGAGAAATTCCACTTAAAATAAGGGCAGACAACATAAAACACTGGGGAGTCTACTCAAAAAGACAAATCTGAGAAACATATGAATACCATTAAAAGACACTTTTTGTACAAAAAAATCACATCTAAACCACGGGAAAAAATTAATTATTTAGTTGTTAGCTAAGCCAATATAATAAAAATGGCAATTCTCCCTAAATTAATTTACGTATTCAGTGCCATCCCAATCAAAACTTCTGTTACAGTAGCAGAAAAAATAATAATAAATTAACCTGGAAGTTTGAATGAAGATTAAGCATATTTTTTTCCTTTAAACTTTGTTTTTCTTAATTTTTGGTCTGTTTTTGTAACACGGTTAATATGGAAATACATGTTGCATAACTGCACATGGATAATCAAAATTAATTGATTATTGTTTTTATTCTTTTTCAAAGGTGGAGGGCTGGGCAGTAAAGTGACTTGTCCAAGGTCACATGGTTAGTAAATAAGTATTAAGTGTCTGAGGCCCTATTTGAACTCAGGCCCTCATGACTCCAAGGCCAGCACTGTGCCACCTAGCAGCCCTGAACTGAATTACTTTTTTAAGGAAGGAAGAAGGGATATAGGGAGGGGAGAATCTAGAACTGTAAATTAAAAAAAAAGACATTAATATGAATTTTATATTACTGAGAAAAAAACAATTTAAAAAGAAAATATGCTATGTATATTGTTAAATCCTTCATATACACATTTACATATTATGTCTTCCATTTGATTTTAAGAAATCACCTTAAAAAGTGTAACTTATTCTAACAGTGTTAGATAAT
Organism: Pseudocheirus occidentalis; assembly: GCA_028646575.1. Classification (NCBI taxonomy): domain Eukaryota; kingdom Metazoa; phylum Chordata; class Mammalia; order Diprotodontia; family Pseudocheiridae; genus Pseudocheirus; species Pseudocheirus occidentalis. Next base: position 2,361 of record JAQQSW010020981.1, on the reverse strand, counting down.
TATTTGGAAAAGTTCTGGTAGTTTTAGCATTCAATGAATCATGAGTCAGAGGTGTGATATGTTATCCTAAAAAGTAAATATGATAATGACAACTCTAGGTAGATAGGGTACTAACTTCATGCCTACTTGGATTGACATCAGACTCAAATATACATTAGTTTTGAATTCTGGGAAAGCTACTTAAACTCTCTTTGGCCTCATTCCCCTCATTAATAAAATGATGTTGGACTCAGATCCATCCTGGCTTTAAAATTTAAGCGCTATGACTTAAGTCTTTGTACAAATAATATCCTCCTTCAGCCTCCATGCCCCTTTATGAAAAATAATTGAAGTACAGAAGAAAAGAGGAGACAGATTTAAGAATCTAGATTATATCAAATACATATTACCTGATCTAGATCCCTAGAAGACCAAGATGGATGTATATTTAATGCAACAAATGGCAAAACAAAATAACTCGGAATGAAAATCTCACATAATAAATTATTTCATAATCACAAGATCCATTAGTATGGATGGGAGATTTGGTGAATTATTCATTTTTGCACAGAATACTAGTATGAATGACATTTTTTGAGTTAAGGTATTTTAAATAATTAGAGGAAATTTTAGAGGAAATTACATTGATCTCTCAAATTTCCATATTTTGGAGAAATATACATTGATAAGAGAATTCTCATTTTATTAAGCATCTATGCACATGAAATCTGCAAAATTCACTGTTCCTTAGCATTTTGACTGCTTCTAAATGAAGGCAGTTAAGTGGGTCAGTAGAGAAAGCCCTGAATTTAGTATCAGAAGACCTCAGTTCACATATAAACTCAGACAATTGTAGTTGTATGATCCTGAGTCTCAATACTTCTGTTTGGCTTAGGTTAATTATATGTGAACTGAGGAAAATAATTAAGGATATCTTTCAGGATTTTAGTGAAACTCAAATAAAAAGAGTTGTGAAATACTTAACACAATACCTGACATGTAATAAATAATTCATGAATAATAATTTTAAAAAGAAAAATGAAAGGACATAGTTCTACAGATAAAAATGTAAGTGACATACACAAAACCGTATACATACATTATGCATATCATTTATATATATATGCACATACATATACATATATACGTACATTTCCGAAATGACAAAATATTTTAACACCTTTACAATTTTCAAATTCTAAGTTTCAAATGGAGTTGTATCATATTATCTCAATCCCAAAATCCTTAGTGAAAAATATACACAATGGTTGAATAAATCATGATATATTACTCAGCAAAAATAATTTAAGGGAAGCTATAAAAAACTAGTCTCCAAAAGAGGAGATTAAATCATTAGTTTATATCAGCATGTGAATATGTTAATAATAAAAAGAAAAAGTTACACTGTTTGCATAAATTTAAAACAAATTTTAATGAAGTAATTGATTTTTCTACAAATGTTCTTAGCCTCTATATAGGTTCATAATAAAAAGTACTACACATGAAATATGTCTTTTCATTAGAAATAGCATAATGAAAATGACAATTAACTTTTAATGCATTCATTAGCAAAACTGAATATTGAAAAATTAATAAAGCAAAATAATTTCAAAATGGTATCTATTATTAGCATTACAAATATTGGAAAGCAAATTTATAAAAATGAATTGTAAAGGTAGAATACTCTATTAAGAAAACCATGCAATGCAACAGCTTCAATTATCTCTTCATTATTTCCCCCTTGCATTATAAATAAGTGGTACCTCAGAACAGATTCCATAAGAAATAAGTATCAAAACCCAGGAATAGACCTGAAACCCATTCTCATTACTAGTCAACTCACCCTAACTTTCTGAACCTAACTCCAAATAGCCAAGATCCAATACAGCAGCACATAACCAGACTCCCCAAAGATAAATGGTTTGTCTCATTGACAAAAGTAAACCATACATCTGTTTCAGGGAGTAGACAATAAGAAAAGAAAGTTATAACCAAGAATTGATGGGATATGGCTAGCATCCCTCATCCATTTGGATTTTTTAGGAATTCACTGACTGTGACAATGCCTAGAATCACTATTATAGGGGGGATAAACTACTCAGGAATTGTTCAGTATATTAGACAATGCCAAGAAAATCACAACTTCTTCAGCATTTTCCTGAGGCTTATGAGGAAATAATACTGAAATGAATTCAATTCCATTCAGTTTATAGTCATTTAGTCATTAGTTACAAAATCCAAGAAATCATTTGGTACACAAGATACAAGGATTTAAAAAGCAATAAATGAAGTTACAATAAATGTTTAAAAACAGTAACTGGCAGTATGGAGCCAAGATGGCAGCATAGAAGCAGAAAAACTCTGCAGCTCCCCCCATAACCA
>JAQQSW010020980.1:0-10748 GCA_028646575.1 Pseudocheirus occidentalis | reverse complement strand
TAGCTGTTCTATGATTTGAAAACAAATGCTCCTTCATTTAGTCTGTAGAAGTTAGTCTCTACATGTTTGCTTCTTGACCTCAAAGAGGTAGATAAAAGTAATTAAATTTTAATGTTGTATGGATGGTGAATCAGGATCATTTGATATTACTAATGCCAAAGAATCACAGCAAATGGATACTTGGAAAATGATCTGAGGAGCAAAGTGTTTTTCTAGGATTCCTGAGTCCCTCTCCAGTTGTCCTACTTATATGCTGTGTAATCAAAAATTTCAATGCCTCTTTTTAAATGCAAAATCATCTGGTATTTAAAGCCCTTTTAATTATTTTTTTTAATTTAAAATCCTTTTGAACCTAGCACCCCACACTTCCCTCCCTCTTCAGTCTTCTCTTTTACCCTTCACCACTTATTTTTTGATTGAGTGACACTGGCCTAGTCGCTACTCCTCAGTTTCTGGAATTTTCTCTGGCTATTCGTCATGTCTGGAATGACCTCTTTTCTCATCTTCACCTCCTCATTTCAATGGATTTTTTTAGTCACAGTTAAATCTTACTTGTAAGGAAGTTCCTCTTAATTCTAGTGTTTTTCTTCTCTTGATTATTTTTATTTATCTTGTATATAAATTGTTTCTACAATTTTTTAAACTTATTTTATCCCCCACTAGATTCCAAGTTTTTTGAGGACAGAGGCTCAATTTTGTCTTTTTTTGTATTCCTAGTGCTTAGCACATAGTGGTTACTTAATAAATGTTTATTGTCTGATATTATTCTGCCTCTCAATATATTTATCTATCTACATATCTATATCTATATTTTTATCCATATCCATATACATTCCACTAATGTTTTCCCTTGTTATCTCATCTTGGAGTGACTATTGGCAACCCTGGATTTTCATAGGCTATTCTTATAGACTTCTAGTTCTAGATAGTCCTGTCAACCTAAAAGGTTGAAAATATGGACTTGATAGTGGACCATGTATCAGAAGTCTAAGTAAAATCCTAAAGACTAGAAATCTGGTCAGCAGTTTAATCTTTTTGCCACAGCCACTCATAAACATCATATACCAAGGTTACAACCTGAATTGTTGGAGCAAGTCTCCACTCAGGTGAAATTACAGATCCTTGAAATATTAAATACATACATACATTCCCTAATGGTTCTGTCATGCAGGTTGAAAGCAAGATCTGATTTGCAGATAATTGAGAAAAATTGTAGATGTCACTCTTCTAACTCTGCTCATCTCATATGCACACACATTCTTGTGTCTATAAGGTCACCCCCACACAGTGCCATTCTGTCTAAGCTACAAATGTTTCCTGTGCCCTAGATTTCATGATTTATGCTGCTGGAAATTTATCTTAATATTTCACATATGGAAGTATTTTATACTATCTTAACTTGAATGACTTTGAAAAAAATCTTCCTCTCCTCAGTGTACCCCAGAGCTTCTTGAAAATCTCTCCGCTTTTCTGAAAGGAAATTCTGTTCAAAGTCCTACAGCACATCACCTCTCTTTGAAATTCTCATGCATGAATAGAGTTTTAATGATTGATCATGTCCATTCTTTGCTGTTACTTTGTCTTTTTTAATTTTTTTCTTCCTCTTTGTCATTCCCTTCTTGTCTTGCATGTACTGTAATCACAGATGTACTCACATTAATCAGAAGTTTAAGTTTCAAATAATTCAGACTTGAGAGTCCTGGGGGCTGTAAAATTAATCCTAGAATTTCTTAGCAGGAGATGCAATTCCCTGAGCAGTGTGACATGACAAATGGCTGGAATTTGACCATAAAGGCAGAAAAGTTCTTTGAGATGGAGGTGGTACTGGCACAGGCTATAAAGGAAAACCTTCTTCCTCTAGAAAAGTCAAGGCCTGTTAAGTAAGGAAGTGACCTGATCCCAGGTCACAAAGCTTCAAAGTGGAAATCTATTAGGGCAAAGATATTTCCTTGATTCAATTATCCTGCTTCCAGAAGAGACAGAAGGGAAGGCAGCTTGAATTCTTCAATAATCATCAGACAAAAAAAAATCTAAAAGAATAAAACAGAAAAATCCTCAGGTTCAGGTGATGAATGATTCATATAATGGCTTGTTAGGGTTGCCTCTGGAAGGATAAATTACCTCTTTCAGACATGCTACTCATTAAATTAAACTAGGAACAGTTATTGTGGATCGAGACAAGCCTGAGCAAAATTGAAGAGGTAAAGATTGTGTTTTATCTAATCGTACCCAGATTTTTAAATGACCGATTATACAATTAAAATAAAGGAATACTGATAATAACTAGCATTTAGGTAACACTTTGAGGTTTTCAAAGTGCTATAAAAAATTTGTCTCATTTTATCCAGAAAACTACCTTAGGAAGCAAGTACTATTTTGAGCCCCATTTGACAGATGAGGAAACTGAGACAGGCAGATGTTAAATGACTTGGACAGGATTTCATAATATTTGTCTGAGGCAGAATTTGAACTCAGCTCTTCCTGACTCCAGATCCGGTGTGCTACTATGTCACTTAGATGTCTATTATCTAACTCATTATTCTATTTGATAATAATAGCTCATTTCATAGCACTTTTATGTACTTAACCTACTTCCGAGGAAGGTTATACAAGTAGAGTCTGTCCTCATATCATAGAAGTAGAAACTGAGGCTTAGAGAAGAGAGTACCCTAAGATCACGGAGCTTTGAAATAGAATAGCTAGAACTCGAACTGATGCCAAATTTAGATTTCTACCTTTTCTATTGATGATGCCACTGCACCCATCTACAGTTTCAAGCATGAGTTCATGACCACTGAAAGCTTATCTCTCTGGTTCACCATATCATGTCTCTAATAACTATAATAACAATAATTAAAATAAAATGATACATCTACCATACAGCACTTTATGTTCTGCAAAACACTTGGCACACTTTATGTCGTTTCATCATCGCAACCTACCTGTGAAGTGGGTGCTATTTATTATACCAGTTCTCCAGATGAAGAAAAGTCAAGCAGCTTACCCAGAGTTGGACATCTTTTACAAGAAGTGTCAGCAAATGTAATGATATGTCATCAAGCACCCTCAAGCACCCAGGGCCTCCACGTACTTTATTCCTAGGACATATTCTACTGATCTACTTCAGTTATACACAGACTTGGTCATACCTCAAATCTGCCCTGTCAGGGTTCTCTCACCTTGACTACACATCTGTCAGGGACAACTCAGGCAGGAGCAGCTGATTACTTAGTGCCTTCTCGAGAACAGAAGAGTCTCAAGGCTCAGAGGTGCAAACAGAGAAAGTCTGTTGAGTCCTCTCCATGGGGAAGCCCAACAGCAAGATCTCAAGACCCACCTCTCCTTGCTCCAAAACCTGAGTCTTATATATCGTCCAGATTCATGTATCACATGTGATAAACAACAGGGCCCAGCTGCAAGGAGTAGGATATAGCCAAATGTGGGGGCGGGAAGTTGCAGTTACAATGGCTTCACCTGGCCCCACGGTAAGGAGACGCTGTCTGGGAAATCTGGTCTCCACATGCACGAGAACTTTAAGCACCACTGCTCTCCACGGCCCTTGAGAGACCCAGAGAGTCCAGCACGCCCGAACTCTATGTGACCCAGGCTTTCCCAGGGCCTCGACTCTCCCTGTGCTTCATCATAAACACCTGCAACCTGCAAGTATTTCCCAGACCCTCACCCTTCCTCTTTGTTATACTTGCACACTCATGAATTCTCCCTTACCTTTATTTGATCATAATCTCTTATTCCTTCTTCTTCTATGTGTTCTGATACCTACCCTTGTTATTTGTCCTTACAATGAGTGCAAATCTCTCTATGCCTCACTTCTGTCATAGGCTACAAAATCTGCCCTCTGCTACTTCATTCTAGTATCTCAATCCCTTGGTGAATCAATTCAATTTTACATTTTTCTGTATACTTTAAATCTCTCCCTGCTTGTCCTATCACTAATTACACCTTGATAATACCCACATTTGGATTATTCCTACTTTTTAAAAAACTTGAATTCATATGTGATTAAAATAAGCTGAAGAAAATAATGAAATTGTATTGACTGGGTCTGTAACAGATTTATGCTATAGATTATGATACATAATCTGAACTTGCCCCTCACTCCAATAACAGCAATCCTTGTGCATTAATTGATTTGCCATTTCATTTACAACAAAGTCTTTCCTAAAACTTTTAATTATTCCTTAAGCCTCACATTATACTTCCTATCCCCACCATCTCAGGCTTATCTCACCTCATACTTCATTCAAAAAACAAAGTTCATTTGCCAAGAGCTCTCTAAACTGCCAAGGGTTCAGATATCATACCTATGCAAATGATTCCCAGAGTTATATTTCTAGCTAAACCAGCATACTAAAAATATTACCCATTCTTATATTCTCCCCCCAAAACCCTTCCAGCTTCCCAGTTTTCCTTCTACTATTATGAATATCACCATCCCACTATCAGTAGCCCAGACTTGCAATCTATATGTCAATCTGGATTCCTCACTGGTACTCACACCATATATCCAGTCTGTGAGGTACTGAGTACAGTACTCTTGTTTTATCATTTCTAATTTCACAATATCTCATATATGTCCTCTTATTTCCACCACTCACAAAGCTACAACTCTGATAAAAGCCTTCATTATCTGACAGCTGGACTATTAGAATAGCCTTCTGTTTATTTCCCCTTTCTCAAATCTCTTTCCCACTCCAATTCAACCTCCATTTAGTCACCACCATGGTTTTCCTAAATTGAATTCTGGTGATTTCACTCCTCTCCCTCCTCCCAAACCCCCACCTAAAGACTATTCTCATTCAATAAAAATGGGTTACCTTCAATTATCTCCAGTATAAAATAAAAGCTGTGTTTAGCATTAAAGTCTTTAAGACTTGACGCCTTCTTTATTATCTAGTCTTTGTGTACCTCATCCCTCACACACCTCCATCCCTCCATTAAAAAAAATATTCTCCTTCTAGTTACACTGGCCTCATGATCTTTCCTGAGAACAGCATGCCATCTCCCTACTTCATACCTTTTCAATGGCTGTCTCTTAGGTCTGGCATGTTCAGTCTTCTAACCTCCACCTCCTGACTTCTCTATGTGCCTTCAAAATTCACCTCAGACCCTATATTTTGCAGGAGGAATTTCCCCACTCTCTCACTGCCCCTGCAATTATCTATTCATCTATTTCTCTGTTCAACATCTATCTATCTAGAAATCACATAATGATTTGCATGTTGTCTTTCTCAATAACATATGGATGCTTTAGGCCAGTCAACATATTTTGCCTACTATTTTGTCTCTAATATTTATCCCCAGTGCTTTGTATATTAGTAAGCACTTATTAAATGCTTGATGATGTACTGACTGAAGTATTTGAGGTAAAATTGAGATTTAGTTCTTCCTAACTCCGAGTTCAGTTCTATAATATCTATGAGAAGGGAAAAAAGTATTTAATTCTTCCATTCCCCTCTGCCCCACATACACACAATCTGGATCACAGAATAGAGATCTGAAATGGACATTAAATGACATAATATTTACCTACTTCTTTGAACAATTGAGGAAATAAAGGTCCAGAGAAGTCAAGTCATTGTGTCCATGATCACTACAGTCCTCTGATTCCAAATGTATTTTCTTTTCACCATTCCATTTCCTACTTTCTTTTTGTTGCATTGATTTCTTTTCACCTTTTACTGTTCTTCTCTGACATCTGAGAGTTATACCCTGAACTCTAGGTACACAAATTTCCCCACTCTTGCTATCTACTTGTGCTCCCAAATCATCCTCTCTCATCCTTTTTCAATAAAATCCCCATTCCTTCAATGTGACTAATCTTAGCTAGACTGTGAAGAAAAAAATTAATTTGATTAAACTAAGGTGTGAATGACAGCAATACCCTTAACTCTATTTGACAGTTAAAACATGTAGCTTGTGAGCCCAAATGAATTTCTAATTAGCATGACTTCAGACAACTTGATGATATAAGGTATTTTTTAAGAATAAAGAGAACATGTTTGATATACTGGAAGTAGTCTTTTGAGAAGTGTTTGTCCATGGGTGACAGTATCCCAGGGTTTCTCCCCATCAACAGCCAAACTTGTCTTTAAAAAAAATTCAATTAAGGACACGATTTGCTATGCTTGCCTTGGGTACTAAATTGGTTGGTTACAACTCTGCCATATACCATCATAAAACAGTTTGAAAATGGTCAGTTGCATTTGGATGGGTGCTTCAAAGAGTAAAGGCTTCCTTTGTTAATGTGCATAGGGTGCTTCATTTGTAGTCTAGAAAACTTAAATCCAAATTCTGTGTAAGTCCCTAAAGAACTGTGATTTCATGGACAAGTCCTTAAAACTATTGAAACTTTGTTTCCTCATCTGTAAAAATGGACATGATAATAGCACCTGTGTCCCAGAATTAATGCACATGAAATGAGTTAATGTATGTCAAATAGTTTGCCAACCTTAAAGAGCTAGATAAACATTAGCCATAATAAGCAATTCTCTTATTATTTGTAGCTTAGCAATGTGCTGTCCTTTGGATAGCACTAGAGATTCATCTTCTATTGAAGACATTTGCTTTGAATTATTGTCCCCAAAGTGAGTAAATTATGCTAACATCATTTCTTCATTCTGCTTTCACATCTATTAACTCATTTCATTAATACAGGAATCCCTGTGAGGTAGGCAAGCTGGGTTTTAAGCAGACCAACTATAAAATCTCAATATTTCCTTGGCACTCACTTATAGAGCAGAGATAACAAATTTATACCTCATTGTAGTTTTGAGGCAACCACACTGGAAGGAAATAGTGATGCCATCTCTCCACTTTGTCAGAAGCAGTGCCGAGTAATTTGTCTTCCATACTACAACTTTCCCCAGATAGATATGGAACAAAATTATAACTGGAATGAAATTCAGTATGCATCCCAAAAGATCTAGTGAAGACGGTTGTACCATCTTCCTGGGGAAGTCCTGGGGAAAAATAGAACTGATGTATCACATTAATGGGGTTGAATAAAAAGACATTTCAATAGTAATTGTTCATTTTTTTTCAGTCCTGCCCAACTCTTTGTGACCCATTTTGAAGATTTATTGGCAAAAATACTGGAGTAGTTTATCATTTTCTTATCCAGTTCATTTTACAGGTGAGGCACACACTGTTAATTGTCTTGCCTAGGGTCACATAGCTAATAAGAGCCTTAGGTTAGATTTGAACTCAGCAAGATAAGTCTTTCTGACTTCAGGCCTATCTACTAGGCCATCTGAGAATTCATATGCTCCTGCTCCTCCCAGATATCTTATCATGTGAGATTTGACACTCTGTGAGAATGTGAACAGAAGATTGCTTTTTTAAAAAGTGTTGGAGTTCTTAACCTATTTTTTTAGAGCACTCATGTTAATATGTCCCATTTAGGTCAAGCTAGAGGATAAGTCCCCTGGGAAGGGAATGAGCACCATCTGAAGACAGTGACCTAAAGAGTGAAAAAATAATAAAGTGAGATCTGAGTAGCAAAAAGCAGGACCTGGGGGGTGGAGGGAGGGGACAGTATCAATGTGGTAACCAGGAAGGTGCAGTCTGCTGATATTGGTGGAAGGGAAGAACTGAGAGTCAAATCACATAGGAAGCAGAGTAACCGTAGAGGAGAGTACTGATGTGTGGGAACAATAAACACTCCCTAAGTGAGAATGATTGTACAGAAATATGATTCTGAAGGGAGGATTTTTCCCTTAGAGGTATTGTTACTTTCTTGGCCTCAAATGAAGGTTCTATTTCCATTAATTCCTATAAAACAAAAAGAAAAATAAAACCTTCATGTTTTGATGCTTGTCTGAAAGTCAGTCAACAAATATTTATTTAATATTTCCTCTATGTCAGACATTGGATTATTGGGTCTGGAATCAGAAAGAATTGCCTGAATTGAAATCAAGCCTCACATACTTGCCAGCTATGTCCACTGTGGGCAAGTTGCTTTACTTCTGTTTACCTCAGCTTGTCAACTATAAAAAGGTGATAATGGTGACTACTTTTAAGGGGTGTTTTGAGGATCAGATCAGATACTTGTAAAAAGGTTTTAGTTTTTTGCCTGATAGAGTAGATGCTCTGTAAATGCTAATTCCATTCTCCTTACTTCCCCTACTGTTAGAGACCAGTAGTGCACAATTGAATCATGCTCTTCAATTCAGTGACATTGGCATCCCTGTGGTCCCATGAATGAGAAATTCTATCCTTTGGCTCTGGGCATTTTCACTGATTCCCCATCCCCCCACCCCACCCCATGTCTGGAAAGGCTCTCCTTCTCATTTCTGTTTCCTAGTTTCCTTAACTTCCTTCAAGTATCAATTAAAATCCAGCCTTCTACAGGAAGCTTTTTCTAGCACCTCTTAATTCTAGTGTCTTTCTTCTCTTAATTTTTCCCCTGTTTATCCTGTATATTTGTTTGTACATATTTGCTTATTATTCCTCACAAAAATCTATCCCCATTTCACCTCTTCCCCCCATTAGACTGTGAGATTGTGGAAGGCAAGTGTTGTCTTTCACAACTTTTTTTTTTTCTCCCAGGCACTTAGTACAGTTCCTGACAGTGAACATTTAATGAATGCTCGTTGGCTGGTTGACGTATGAATTAACTTATGTTAATGAGAAATGATAGAAAATACATTGGAAATGATAAAGATTTCCTTAGAATGGTCTATGGTATACATATAAGATTCTTCTATGCGAGATTCTGGTGCCGTTTGGAATAAAAGCAAGATTTTTGCTTGCATGCTTTGTAATTCATTTTGGAAAGTTTATTTGTTCATTCCTTCAGTCAATAAGAATTTCTAAATATCTGTCACATACCTGGCTAGGTACTAGGTACCAGGTAAGGTTTAGTGATAAATAAGAAACTACCCTAACCACTAAACAGAATTATACGATCTTGGATTTGTAGCTCAGATATCATCTAGAGCGGCGGTCCTCAACCTTTGTGTTATAACCCCTTTGGGGGTCAAATGACACTTTCACAGAGGTTGCCTAAAACTATCAGGATACACATATTTCCAGTGGTCTTAGGAACAGAAACACTGCTCCTCTATCTGTCTCCAGGTGGGTCCACCCACATGCACGCCCACATATGCAGCATTAGGAAAGTTGAGAACCACTGACCTAGACAATGTCTTTACTTAAAGCGTGAATTATCACAGCAAGATACCTGACAAATGATTATACAGTACACTTTAAAGTGAAGCTAAGGTGATATAAGCATCTTTATTAAGTTATCCTCAGAAATTTTTTTGCTTGCTTTTATATGAAAGCAAAAATCTAGTCCATTATACAAATTTCAACAATCATAAGATGTTGGATAAGGGGTTCATAAAGTTTTCTTGTGTGTCACTGACAATTTGGCAAAGCAGTAAATCCTCTGGAGCCCTGCTCAGAATAATAATTTCAAATGCAAAAGGAAAATTACATGGCATTACAAAGGATACCATTTATTTTTAATTGTATTAGTCAAAATAAAAAAAAACACTATGTTAAAGCATAGGGTTTTTTCTATCTTCACATGGGTATTTGGCATTAGGTAACCAAAATATGTATCCTGAAGGTTTATAGTGAAAAAGTTAGTATTTCATTCCTGCAGAAGGTTCATATTTTTTATCTGCATTCTTTCTCCTTCAATCAATACAAAAACACTATTAATAAGCAGTGTAGTTCCCCTGTCTTCTCCACCAAATCATGACCTTTTAGTTAACATTCTAATGACAGGTTTCAGCAATTACCTGGGGTGTGTCTTAGACTACAGACACACAAAATATGACTATGCCTGTACTAAGGCCATTCCCTTTCAGAAAAAAAATGTTATTTGTTTATAACTGTGCTCAGAAAAACCATGAACTGTACGTCATGATGAGGCAAGAAAATGAAACTTGGGTTTAATGAAGAGAAGAAGTCATTCAAGTTTACTGGAAAATGTGCTGCTGATGAGTCTTGTGGTTAAATGTTTTTCTTTTTTTTATTTGAAAGACTCTGTAACAGTAATCAGTTTATCAGATATTTAGCACTTAGTGACTTAGGGCTAAGTAGCACCTAGTAACTTAGTACTATGTATGGAAGGTATGAACTCTGTCCATTGTTGAGAAGGTATGTACTCCCCTGTTGACTTGAAAGAAGTCTATTGTCTGAGACAGGAGGCCAATGCTGTACATGAAGAAGAATTCTGGAGATAGAGGGACAGAACTGGAATTGGCTTCTCAGTGAAGGAAGATTGTTGGAGACTGAAGCCTGCTGAGAGAGAAAGAGAGGGAGAGAGGGAGTTCCTCTCCCAGTATCTGGAAGCTGACTGAAACATGAACAGGATAAGACTTTGTTTATTCATGGCCTGGTTGACCCTTGAGTTCCAGGCAAGAGAAGAGTGAAGGTTTTGAGATGTGCTGAATCCTGTGAACTTCAGTGTGTCCCAAGGATTGCCCTGAGGACTGAACAAGGACAGGGAAGCTGTCTGCTTCTGAATCCATGTGATTGTTTGGCAGTTTCAGGAGGGAGCTGTAACCATGGAAGGGAATCCAGGGAATCAGAGAGACCTCTCTGAGTCAAGATGAAGGAAAGGCCTCCCCTTGGACTAAACTGAGGTTTGCTGGAAATCAAGGGATGGAAAGTTTGTGTGGTTTTCTAATGACGGTATTAGGGACTACTGATATTTAGTAATTGGGAATCTAGCTTAGTGGCTGACTGCTAGATGAATGACAGATTAAGTTAAT
>JAQQSW010020979.1:0-10749 GCA_028646575.1 Pseudocheirus occidentalis | reverse complement strand
TAAATTTTATTTAATTCCTTGTAAATTTTAGAAATGAGGCCTTTATCAGAGTCATTAGTTGTAAATATTCTTTCCCAATTTCCCACTTCTCTCTTAATCTTGGTTACCAGATTGATTCTTTTATGAAAGCAAACTAGGCCATCTTTTGTCTCAATTGGTACCTAGCCTTTAACTACCATATGGCTGTTGCTTCAGACCAACTGAGACCTGGGAAAGACCTTAGCTTAAAAAGGTCAAGGTCTCTCAGGGCATGCTGGGTCATCACCAGTCATCTTGACCTATGCCTTGCCACCATGATGACTCTGGAGGAGACAGTGAGGCTGGTGACTTTGAATGGTCCTGCCTCACTTAAACCTAATTCACCTGTATATAAAGAAATCCCCCTCATAACATTATTGGTCTTCTTAGAGAAGGAAAAACCAACAACAATCACAAGGAAATCACAGACCAGTAATAAAACTTTTTCTACTTAAGGCAGAGAATGTCTTATGCCTCTTTTTAACCAAAATCTGTAGCATTCATTCATTCAATGTCCAGGAACATCAATTTTGAGTTGGAAGAGACCCTAGAGGTCATCTAGGCCATGACCCTCATTTTACTAATGGAAAAACTTAGACATGAGGTTAAATGAATTACCCAGTACTATACAAGAATGGAGCCTAGAACCCAGGTTCTCTCCAGCCCCACTGTATGTGCCGAAAACTTACTGTGGAAATGCAACGTGAAAAGGTGAAAAATCTGAGGCATCAAGGTAATAATATAAACAGGGGACACAAATAACTTGAAAGGGTGAATACAGTATGATAAAAGTTCATTACTGTAATCTCTACAAACAGATTAAAAACTTGCAGCAGTCATTTATATAGAACAGGAAGCTTTTTAACTGTGACAGAAATCCTGTCCTCTAGTCCTCAGTCTGAGTTACAAAAGCACTGGGTGAGATTGCTAGGGTAGGATAAAATTCCACAAATATAGGTTTTTACTTTGTCACCCAGGAAAATAATGAGACATTGGTTGCTATCACGGAAGAATAGACCATTAGATTACATCTGTCAGTAATAATACACACAACTCTTAACACCCAAAATACAGACTAAAGAATGAATATATGAGTAACCTCCTTTCTAGGCTGCACTCAGTCCACACCAAGTTTGGCACTTGCATTCATTCTATTTCTCTGTTCAAATCGCAGCTGGAAGAAACTCTACTCCAGGTTCTTAATTCCCTTCTGCTATTACTATTGATCTAAGTAACCATTTCCTTCACTAGCTCTAACAGACTGACACCTCCCCCCCCCCCAATTTTCCTCTAAGGATCTGGAAATATTTCCACAAACCAAAGGGTTTTTCATTCTTCTTTCACACAAGTGAAATTGGAAACACTGTTAAATCATCTGTCAATATGCAATCCAATGCAATGATTTGAAATAACCAAATCCAAGAATTTACCTAAGATGCTATGCCAAAATTAAAGTTGCACTGGACTCTGCTGGTTGTTAGCAAAAAATAAGCCTAGATTTTCCAGATTCACATGCCCCTGGAAGCAACCTATGACTCCCATTCTTTAAACTTGGCTAAATAGAGTCATTACTCACCCATTAGCTACATCCCTCTAGAATCCTTCATGCTACCCACCCCCCTACTCTCCACCACAAAAAGGAAATAAAGACACTTAAAAGAGTCACTGGTGAATCAGTGGTTACCCGATCCGGCCTTAGCACGTCTGCCGGCCTATACAACCAGACAACTCCGGACTGAGACAAACTTCATACAAAGCCGCAAAAGTCAGCAGCAGTCAGAGAACACTAGTTTGCTGACCGAGCACCCCTTTCGCACCCCCCCCGCCCCGCAAACCCCAAACTAAGTTAAGAAGCCTACAAATATTCCTCCTACCCTGAAAAGCAACGTTTTCGCCTCTTTAAAAGCCGCAGGGAAGAAAAGACAGGGAAGAAGGAAGAAAAGAAAGGGAAGAGGGAGGGCACCTCACCACACCACCAGTCTGAAAATCATGCCTGGGTTGTCGGGAAAGCCAAAAGGGATGATCTGAAACCGAAGGAGAACAATAGCCAAGGCTGAGACCCGCAAGTCTCTTTGGGGGTAGCATGAGGGCTACTACCCCGTCTCATGAACTCCCTTCTCAATCTCTGCAAACTTCAGCAGTCTGGAAGAGATGTGAGCCAAGGGGAGGGGAGGGAATCTTGGCATCGGAGTCTCCCGACCGGTCAGAAGCTGGGTGCAGGGAAGAGCAGATCGCCAGCCCAGGGACTGAGAGCAGGTGGGGAAGGGGTCGTCTACATACTGCTACCTCCCTTTTCCCCCTCCGCGTTCTGTAATTCATTTCCACTCCACTCCCCCAACCCAGACGAGCTCTGCCAAACCCTTCGCAGTGGAAGGGAGTGGAGGGGGTGTTAAAGGCTATAGAAGACCCTTTTCCAAACTTTGACCTGCTCCCTTTCTCCATCCCTAAACTAAGCCACCTTTCTCCTTCCCTCTCAAACCAAACCGAGCCAGACAGTTTGCAAAGGGGAGTGAGCTCCTTCTCCTCCCTTCCCTTTCCCATCCCCAAGCCTCCGGCCGTGCAGGAAGAAGGAAGAGTTGGTACCTCTGCGCCCCCAAGTCTCTCTCTGCCCCCAACGAGGCGTCGCTATCGCATTCTGCCTCCTTTTCCCTCGGCCCCGCGGTCCCGCAGCTCCATTCGCTCCCGCTCCAGACACAAAGAGAGGGAGAGACACTATAGGGCGCCGGCACTGCCCCCTGGGAGGGGGAAGGGGTGAGGAAAGGAGGGGGGAAGGCGGACCTAGGGTGGGGGCGCCGGGCAAGTCCCAAAGTCTCCGCTCCAGACACTCACCCCATAGAAGCAGCTCCCGGCCCGCCGGCAATGCAAGCCCGCCAGCAAGGGGCGAGCACCTCAGACGCCCGCCACCCGCTTCTCTAAGGAAGCCGCTGCAGCTGCGTCTGCTTCCTTCTTCTGCTTCTGCTTCTCCTCCTCCTCCTCCTTCTTCTCCTCCTCCTCCTCTTCGTCCTCCTCCTCCTCCTCCTCTGCTTTCTCCACCTCCCTCCCGCGGCTGCGGGTGGTCAGTGGGCGCCTCGGCTCCCGGGGCTGGGCGGGGGCAGCGGCAGTACCACCACGTGGCCGCCAGGCGCCGGCCCCCGCCGACCTGGAGCAGGAGAGCGAGGGGAGGTGCTTGCCATTCCCCACCCCTTCCACCCGGCCGGCCGGCTGGGCCAAAAATTCCTCGAGTCAGGTGACCCGGAGCTGGGCACTAGGCTCGGGACCTGACCGAGGTAGTGCTGCGCTCTTTCTGAACTCCTCAGTTTTGCCACCAGTTCCCCTCTGCCTCGGCTTTGCTTCGCGGGGATTGTTTCTTGCTCCACTACTGTTTTCATCGGTCTTTGCTGAAGCTAGGGAAAGCTAAGGTTGCCTTTGACCCTGGGGTTTAGAATCAATCAATCAATCAAAAAAGCATTTATTAAACGCCTGCAATGGACCTGACCCTGAACTAAGGCAGGGGCTTGAACCAAAGTGAACTATAAGCAGAAGATCAAAATTAATAGCTGAGATTCCGAACTGGCGCGGGGACGGGGTGTGTGCCCCAACTATCTTCTTTTTAAATAGAACCGCAAGTAAAAAAGTAAAGAACCTGTTAGAGAAGCTTGAAGCAGAACCAATGCTGTAAGGACATTATCTAAAACAATTGAACTAAAGTGAAATTGGAATATTCTCTTACTTCAGCCGGTATTTCATCCGGTTGCAACACAAGTCAGGGGGTAATACAGAATCAGAGACATTTTGAAGTGGGAAGAGGAAATATTCGAAATGGAAAATCTTTACCATCCTTTCTTCCTCTCTTGTCTTTGATCAAACAGTAGACTTTGGCTGAGTTTTAGGAAGAGGCTCTAACTTCCAGCTTTCTCTTCCTGATTGTGCTGCATAAAATCATTTGCCAAGGAATTTCACCAGCCTCCTTTTTTGCACACACATGTAACCCATTTGCTTCTAGACCATTCTCCTCTGACAGATTGGGTTCTGTCTTCTTCCTTGTAGATCAGGGGTTCTTAACCTTTTTGTGCGGACTTCTTTGGCGGTCTGGAAATCCTATGGACACCTTTACAGAATATTTTTTTTTTAATAATTGAAGGAAATTCTAAATTCCAGTTGCAGGTGAGTGAAAATAAATATCTTTTTCCCTCATCCAAGTTCATGGACCCCAGGCTTTTAAGACTCTTGCTTTAGATAATAATCTATATGACACATTGTACTAACCTAATTGAAGTCCAGGGCCTGAATACCGAATTTGACCCCTCTTAGAATGTGAGCTGTAGTACAGAGGCTGTTTTTCCTTTTCTTTCTTTCTTTTTCTTTCTTTCTTTCTTTCTTTCTTTCTTTCTTTCTTTCTTTCTTTCTTTCTTTCTTTCTTTCTTTCTTTCTTTCCTTCTTTCTTTCTTTTCCTTTCTTTCTCTCTTCCTTTCTTTCTTTTTTAATTCCTAAGACTTTGCGCAATACTTGATACATAGTAAACACTCCACAAATGCTTGTTGACTGAGTGACTTGTTTCTAGGTTTAATATAGGGGTATTTAGTTTTCTGGAAAGTAGCTCAGGTCAGTAAGGTAGAACATAAAATGGGTTTTATTAAAGTGCAATAATTACAGAAACAATGCACAGATTCATAGAATTTAAATGGGGGGAACATTTAGATTTTAGGAGACATTTGATCTACCCTACCCCCAAAATGAGGATTTGTGCTGAAGCACATAGGTAATCAAGAAAATTCTCATCTGCCCCCAGAGATCTATACAGTTGTTGCACATTGATGGCACCATCCTGATTTAAGTCAAGCAACACTCTACCACCAGAGTTATCCCCCACCTTATCCAGAAATCTGCTATATGATCAGTCCAGACTTTCAGACTACTCTGAGTAGTCCCACTCAAATCTGGAAAAGAACCTGAGTTCACTGGAGTATTGACCCCCCATATACAAGAACCTGCACAGTTCACAACACTCACAGTACCAGGGAAGGGCATGGTCCTGATGTGTTGCCCCTCCTTACAACTCTGAGCCGCACTATTTCTAGGTTCTGGCTCCTGCTGTGGTCTGTTATTCCTTGCCAAAACAATCTCTCTTCCTTTGGTACTCTGCTCCCCCAGAAAACTTCAAAATTGAAATAGCCCTCAACAGTCATGCTAAGCCAACTCATAACAGAAAAAGGATCTTCATTACCACATAGCCAACAAATGGCAATCTAGCCTTTGCTTGAAGGACCTCCAGTGAGGGCAAACACATTATTTCCCAAAGCAGCCCATTTCATTTTTGGATAGTTCTTATTTTTAGAAAAATTTTCCTGTAGCCTCTGTACCTTCTATTCATTTCTTCTACTTCTGCCCTCTAGAACCAAATTTAGCAAATCTAATCGGGAGGCAATGTGGAAAGAGCGCTGGCTTTGGAGTTGGAAGATATGACTGAAGTTAACTACCTGGGTGACCTTGGGCAAGTCACTTAAACTTATTGATCTCAATTTCCTCACCTGTAGAATGAGGGGTTGCTTTATATGGCCTCTGTGATCGTTTTCAGCACTATGACTCTTGCCTCTAATTTCTCTTCCATGTGACAGACTTTTAAATGCATGAAGACAATCATCATGTTCTCCTGGAGCCTTCTCTTTGGGGTAAAAATTCTAGTTCCTTTAACTTGTGTAGTGGACTTCACCATTGTGGTTGCCTTCCTGTGAACCCTTAGCAATGTTATTCTTAAAATGGTATTGATGCCCAAGACTTACCATGATACTCAGATGTGGCTTGATCTTCCTTGTTCCTGAGAGCTAGGCCTCTCTTAAAGAGACCAAAGATTGTATGTATTTAGGTTTTTACCCCTTGCTGTATCATATTGCTTACTCATATTGAACCTGTAGTCCACTAAAACCTCTAGATCTTTTTCTGTTCCCCCACTTCTACATCTAGATCTGCATTACTCCCTGCAGTAGTCTTACTTAGGATTACTGCATTAGTCAGAATACTGACATGTATTCTTTGATCCAGTGACACTGGACTCTAGGCTGTTTCACAAATAAGACATCCCATCATTCAGCTCTGGGGCATTTTCTTTTCTGCATGTCACCATACTAAAAATGCTCTCTTTCCTACTGGTCAACTACTCACCTCCCTGGCTTCTTTAAGTCCTAACTAAAATTCCATCTTTTACTAGAAGCTTTCCCCAAACCTTCTTAATTCTAGTTCCTTCCATGGTAATTATATTCTATTTATCCTGTATATAGCTTGTGTTGTATATATTTATTTGCATGTTGTCTCCCCCATTAAAGTGTAAGCTCCTTGAGGGCAGGGACTGTTTCTTTTTGTATCTCTAGTGCTTAGTTAGCACTGTGCCTGGCATGTAGTAAACATATGACAAATGTCCATTGACTGATTAATTGTATAGTATCACTCCCTCTCCAATTCATGTGCAGTTCAGTGTTGCCTCACTATCTTGCCCAATGAGGCTTGGAGGTTTGTCATTGTGCTATACTGTTCCTGCCCCTGTTTCCATTTCTACTCTTGTAATCTGCTTCCCCTTCCTTAGGATGGTATTATGGCTCCTAAAATGAGAGTTGTGTCCAAGAGAGCTAGTAGCATTTCAAGCTGTTGTGTTCAGACCCCAAGCCCCACCTGGCTGGCACAGTAAAGGTCGTTTACAGCACTTGTGAAGACTTTTTAATCTCAAATGGTGTGATGTATAAAGTAGCCCTCATTCCTAGCCAAGTTAGGAAAACAGAATTACATTTACCTTTTCTGTGCTTAAAGTGCAAGAGAAATGTGCCCTTTTTCTGCATCTTCATGAGGTTGAACCGAACACTCCTTTCTGTTTTGCTTTTCTCTCTCATCATCTCCCTTGCCTTGATGCCCAGATTAGAGTCAGGCCACACAGACCCTGAAGCATGAAAAAGCCTCAAGAAACCACTATGAAGGAACCCTAAAAGCTAGAAGCCTCTTCAGGCACAATAATGAAGGCTGCTATCCCCTCTGCATATACATTCACATACAGCCTCACCCAGCACTTTTATGCCTGGGACAAGTGGTACAGAACTTCACCTCAAATCAGTTGTTTTAAAAGACAAATTCAGTTGGGAAGGGGATGGAGAGGAAGTGGGAAGAGATTTTGCACACCAATTCTGTTGATGGAGAGAGAAGAGTTCCTGGGACACCTGGGGGCTGCTAGGGAGGCCAGGGCCCAGGTAGGGCAGGCTAGGCTGGCTGGGTTGCTCACTCAGGGTGTGGCTGTTGCTGGGTGAGGACACACACCATTTCTTAGCTTCTTATTTGGA
The DNA here is from genome assembly GCA_028646575.1 of Pseudocheirus occidentalis. Lineage (NCBI taxonomy): Eukaryota > Metazoa > Chordata > Mammalia > Diprotodontia > Pseudocheiridae > Pseudocheirus > Pseudocheirus occidentalis. The sequence continues at coordinate 3,433 of JAQQSW010020979.1, read as the reverse complement.
TTAATTATGTAGTTAACTGGGTACTAAGTTCAATTATTTCTCTACTAGGAGGACTGCTATCAAAGCTGCTCTTTGAATTTTGTGACCTGACATAAAGCACCAATCATACCGCCCTCTTCACACATTTTTCCATCCCCTTGTTTTTCTTAATCAAAAATGCTACATTGTCTTCTCTGTCAATATCTTAGTTATATTATTCTTCTCCTAATATCTCTTTATTAGCTGCTTGAATTACAAAGCACTCATCCAGTCTATTTCTGCTAGTATTATTACATTCTCTTCATTTCCTGTCTTCTCCCTGTCCCAAAGTCCATTGGTATAGGCTGTTTAGTCATTTTTAGTCATGTCTGACTCTTCCTGACCCCTTTTGGGGTTTTTTGGGGCAAAGATCCTGGAGTAATTTGCCATTTCCTTCTCCAGTGAATTAAGGCATACAGAGTTAAATGACTTGTCAAAGGTCACACAGCTAGTAAGTGTCTGAAACTGGATTTGAATTCAGTTCTTCCAGATCCAAAACCCAGTGTTCTAACCACCGTACCACCTAGCTGCTCTGTCTTGGTACAGTTCTCTCCCTTTATTGAGGGAGATACCCTGGGGGGAAGGGTTGTTTTGGTGAGAGGATAGAGCTTCCGTTTCAGGCTAATTGCCCACTCTTAAATGGGAAATACCCCTTCAGAACTTTCCAAGTGAGTCTTTTTCTCCAAATGTAGTTTTGAAAGTGAAGATGGAAGTTAACCCTGCTTTAGATTGCTGAAAGAAAAGACTGTGGGAAAAGGAGAGGATTGGTTGGTCTCTACCATGTCCCTCTTACCAGCTTGCTATTCTAGGAACTTTCCTTTTGAGTGAGATCCAGGCCTCTCTCTTGGTTGATATGAGTTAACTTCCTCCCAAAGGGAGAGCTCCTTTCCTCTGTATTGTCTGGTAAATATTCTCTTATGTATACTTGTTTGCTATGCTTTGGATAAATGGATTTCTTTGCTATTTGCTATGTGTATTCATTGGAGCTGATATTAAATAGTGGGAAAGGGATCATGCCTTGGATATAGAGCTTTGATCCCTTGTATCCTCCAGATGAGAAAATTATCAAGTTAGATAGAACCTAGTCATATCCCCTAGATGAGCAATATTTAAGATAAGTAATGCTTCTAGCCTGCTACTCCCCTCTCTCTGAGCAAAATAGAGTGGTTATTTTCAACCCCAGCCTCCTGCTTCCCCTTCTAGCTTGGATGAAGAGTCTCCCTTGGAGAAAGGTGGAGGGATAGACAGGCTAAAATACTGTGATTCCATATACAGTATGTCCTTGTACCCCAAATCCACCAAGGACCTTTCCACATCATGTAAAGGCTTTCTCCTCATATTTAACCACCTACAGGATATCTTTCTAGCCTGGAAGTATAGACTTAGGGTACATCAAAGCTCTAAGGGCTGTTAGAAGTCATAGACAGAAAAGCAGTAGAACAAGAAGGGAGCTTCTAGTCCAACCCCCTCACTTTATAGACGTGGCAAGTGAGACCCAGAAAGGTTATTGGAACTAGACCCCAAGTCTCCTCACAGCTTGTCCAGCGTCCAGCTTTCCCCAGACAGTTTTTCTTCTTTCTTATACCCTCCTCGGTTCCTTTCTACCTCTTAAAAAATATTCAGAGTGAGTACTGGGTGAAATCAACTTGTTAATTGACTTATATTCTTTAACATTTTAAAAATGTGGACGCTCCTTTCCCTCTCCCAGCCTTTCCTAGAACAAGAAAAGCAGAGTGATTCAGTAGATCAAACAGATATGGTATCAGAAACCCTGAGCTGAATCCCACTTGTGACAGCACCTCTGTGACTTTGTGCAAGTCCATTTTACTTCTCTGGGCCTTGGTTGCCATGTTTCTGAAATGATGGGAATCAACTAGATGATCTCTAAAGGTTCCTTAGCTCTAAATTCCTATATTCCAAAGGCAGCTTATGCCTAGAGAACCAAAGCAAAATCTTGATGGAGTGGCACAAAACTGTCACAGAAGGAAGTAGAGATGGATGCCACATTGGAGCCAAAAAGTAATCCTTCCACTTTATTTGGCATGTAGTCAGGCCCTTAACTGCAGTTCTGTGTCTACTTAGAGGCTACATGATTGAAGAGGAATGTGGAGAAATTGGAAAGAGTCCACCAAAAAGTAACAAAAACACAATCAACAGGCTGGGGAGAAAAGCTCTATGAAGAAAGTTTCAAGTACTTATAGTAAAAACTCTTTTATACCTTCCTGGAGACTGTGGGGAAATTTTGGAAATAATGAAAAAGCTCAGACTAAGGAAAATTAAGAGAGATGCTGTGGCAGCAATTGTCATGTTATGTCATACAGCAATAAAAACAGCAAAAATCTAGAACTGGAGGGGCCCTCGATAAGACTATTTAGTTCAACTTCTACGTTTTACAGATGAGGAAACTCAGTCCCAGAGAGAATGGGACGAAGTTTTCTGAATCCAAATCTGGTGTTCTGTGTACTGGACCCAACTGAACAGTCCTCATCCCAAGCAATAGAAAGTGCTTTTTCTAAGAATGGAGTTTTAGCCATACATGTGTTAACATTTTATACTAGGACACTCTTTGTAGGGGAGCTAGATTCTCTAGCCATTTCATTTTAAAAAATTAATTCCATAGTTCTTTTTATTTTATTGATGTCTTTTTATTTTTTTTATGTTTTATTGTTGCCTTAGGTTTTTAAACACTAGTTAGTTCCCAATTTACTCTTCCCGTCACCCCATACCACCTTTGTAAGGAAAGACATCAGTTAAGCAAAACCATCTGAGAAAAAGGTGCCTCTTGGGATGTACCAGTTTCCACTTCTGTAGTCCCACAATTGTCTAGTAAGATGAGGAAAATAGAGTTCCTTATCTATTCTCAGGGACTATGAGTTCAGCTACTATTGAAATTCATTTTAGTTTACATTCTTATGGCATGTATGTGTGTGTGTGTGCATGTGTAAATGTTCATGGTTCTGCTGACTTTGCTTTCCAGTAATTCATATAAGTCTGCCCATGCTTTTATGAATTCCTCATATTTTCCATCTCTTACTGTATTCCATTCTTATTGCATTCTCATAGAGTTCCATGAATTTAAATTCTACAGTACATTGAACCATTTCAGTGAATTCCCACTTTATTTCCAATTTTGTTTTTGTTTTTGTTTTACTTCCACAACAAGTATTGTTGTGAATTGTGGGGTCCAAAATTGTCCAGTCTGCAAGAAGAATTGCTGAGGCAGAGCTTAAAGCCAGTAGAACTTTATTAAAGAGTTCATGGTCCTCTTTAATGAGGTAGACCTCAAATCTTCCTCATGATCTGAGATGCCTCATTTGCCCAGGGTCTTACTTTTGTAGACTTGATACCCAGATATTCAGAAGAAGTAAAGTATCTCATTGAATTTGGCTTAGGGAAGGAATGACATAAACTCTAA
>JAQQSW010020978.1:0-10749 GCA_028646575.1 Pseudocheirus occidentalis | reverse complement strand
GAGAGAGAGAGAGAGAGAGAGAGAGAGAGAGAGAGAGAGAGAGAGAGAGAGAGAGAGAGGCTTGAGGCAGAGATGGAAAATCTGATGAGGAGTCAGTGAAGTGAGAAGGTGTGGGGAGGGGGAAGAAGGAGGGGAGAGAAGGAGGGGGGAGACTGCCCCTGATGGGTTAGAGCTGGGGAAAGCTACTGGAAAGAAGGCAGAGCAGCAGAAGCTGAGTAAATGCATGTCAGGGAAGCTGCAAAGCAAGGAGGGGTACTCAGGTAACATCTCTAACAGGTGCAATGCAATCAGGCAATTAAACAGATGAGGAATAATAATAAGATCTTTGATGCTCTTTCCTATGGTGCTTTAAAGCTTATAAATGGTATTTCTACCAACCACTCTGTGAAGGAAGGAAGGACAAGTATTATTGTGCCCACTAGAGAGAGATGGAGGCTGACAATGGAGAGGTCAAGTGGTTTTGTTCAAGGTCACATTGCTAGGCAGTATTGGGGGTGGCATTCCAATTCAGGGGTCTCTGCTTACATGTCTCCTGTGATGGAGGTCAGAAAAGCATCCTCAGGTGACAACTGGAAGCAACTTTTGAGGTGTCCTAGTCTAGCCCCCTCATTTTACAGATATAGAAAATGGAGCCCATGGAGGTTGAATGGTCCCAAGGTAACAAAAGCAGTAAGTAGCAGAGACAATATTCAAACGAAGGGTTTCTGATTGCTCTGACTCAATCCTTCATTCCCCTCTGACCCTTGACCCTAACTCTCTAGATCTCTTTCTCCACTATTACCCAGAAGCCTTCTCGCCCTGGAAGGTAACTTTACCTCAGCTGTCTCTCAGCAGGGACTTCACCCTGGAAGATCTTTCGGCCCCTGAGCCCCTTCCTCTGGCCAGATACTTTCTCTCCCCACCTTCTCAGCTTTCTTTTGCACTTTGTTTCCTCCCATTAGAATGTAAGCTCCTTGAATGCAAGGACTGTCTTTCAGTTTCTTTTATTTGCATTCCCAGCCCTTAGGACAGAGCCTGGCACATAGTGAACATTTTATAAATGCTTGTGAACGTGAAAATATAATGCTTTTATGTTCTATGCTGCAATGCAAGCATTTCTATCTCCATTCAACAAGGAGGAAACAGAGGCTTAGAGACTTACCCAGGGTCACAAAGCTGATGAATGAGGGAACCAGGATTAGAACACAGAACTTCTAATGCCAAGACCAGCTGTTTCTCAAGAGCTCAGAGGGGAAAGGGATTTGGAAGAGAGGATTGATAGACACTATTCCCTGCTCATAATCCTTTCCACACATGCTTACTTGCATACACATGTGTGCATGCCCAAGAAGCCCTCCACCCCCCCCCATATACTATGTTCCAATCCATTGGCCATTTAGTGAATCCAGTCCATAGCTTCCTGGTCTTAAAGCATCAAACCTCACCCCTCCCCAACATGTGTCAGAACCTCTGAGGTGAGGGAGCCAAGTAGAGCCCTCTCTAGGCTCCCCTTCATTGTAGCCTGAATAATAATCCTAATCACAAACCACTCCCATTTCCATTTCCTTTTAATGTTTGCAAAGTGCTTTACAATGCTATGAGGCAGGTGATGGCAATAATACTATTCTCACTAATTAGAAGGAAGAAGGGGGGAATAGGGAAAGAAGCAGAAAGGACAGAAGGAAGATTTTATTAAGCACCTAATATGCTCCAGGTGTTATGCTAAGCACTTTACAAATACTATCTCCTTTGAACTTCACATTGTGAAATAGGCATCATTATTATCCCCATCTTACAGTGGAAGAAACTGAGACAGAGGTTAACTGACTTGCGCAAGGTCACACAGTTAATAATCATCAGAGGCCAGATTTGAACTCATCTTCCTGGCTCCAGACCTAGCATTATAATCTCCCTAAGGTTACACAGCCAATTAATGTTGGGACTAGGGCTCCTTCCCAGGTTGACTCCAGGGTCACCTCAGGCACAACTTCTAGATTCACCTATGTAAGACAAATAAACAGTAGCACACAGGAGGGCTGCTAGCACAGGTTCACTCTTAATCTGGTCAGGCAGGAAAGACACTAAGAAGGGGTTAATAATCTTACTTTATTCTAGTCTAGTTTCTCAGAAGAGGATTGCTGATAATGAAAGGACAAACTTCTACAGCATTCCCTAATCACCCTTCTAGCAGGGGCCAGGGAGAAGAGGGGGCAACTACCCCTACGTCTCGATGGGGTCAGTTGAGATAGGCACAATTAGTGCATCCCCTAAATCCCCTTAAGCCTCATCGGGGGGTGGTTGAGACAAACATGGATTCCCCCCCAAGCTTTGATGGAGGCTGACCAAGGCACACACAACATTCATGCATTCAGCCCTAAGGTTCCCCACTAACTGACCACTGACCACCTGTTTTATAGGGTCAACAGATAAAGAAGGCATATTGCCAACAATACCCTCACAAGTTTACATCACCCCATCCCTGTGTCTCACAATGGATGTTTATATTATTTAGCATTACATAGTGCTGCTCAAGGGTGGTGGAGATGTTTTGACCCATAGTTACAGGAACTCATATCTAACACCTGGGAAAATTTTTTGTTTGTTTTGTTTTGTTTTTGCTTTTTGGAGGGAAGAAGGTAGGGAAATTGGGGTTAAGTGACTTGCCCAAGATCACACAGCTAGTTTTTGTGTTAAGTGTCTGAGGCTGGATTTGAACTCAGGTCCTCCTGACTCCAGGGCCAGTGCTTTCTATTCATTGCATCACCCAGCTGCTCGAACAAGAGATTGTTATGGCTATGGATCCTGGGAAACTGAACTCTAAGAAACAATTACAAAAGTCTACTTTACACACACTAAAATTAGCCTTACTTACAACCTATTTGCAGATCCATTTACATTCATGTCCCTCTAGATCCTAGAGACATCCTTACTGTTGATCATATGAAAACAATGGTTATAGACACTTTTTGCTGCCCACTCCCAATGACATTACCTTGTATTTAGCTTATATGTAGTTTGTATTTGGGAGGCAGGATTAGCTTCAAAGTCAGGAAGATCTGGGTCCAATTTTCCTCACCCCTTCCATATTTTGGCTGTATGACCCTCAGTGAGTCATTTTATGTCTCAGTGATCCAGGCAACCCTCAGATCTGTAAACTCCAGAGAAAGTGCTGATTTGCATTGCTAGAGAAGGGCTCCTTACCAAGAGTTCTCTAGAACATCAATGAAAGTACACCCAAGGTCTAAAAATATACAAAGAGATTTTGTATTTACTTCTCTGAGGACGTGTTGCATTCTCCATGGAATGTAAGCTTCTTGAGGACAGGTGCTATTTTTTTCTTGTCTAGGTATTTCCAGTGCTTGGCATAGCACCTGGCACATAGTAGGTGTGTTGATTGAAACATAATTATAATAATAGCTCCTATTTCCTTAGGCTTTTAATGTTTGCAAATGTTTACATTTTATGTTTACATTAATGTTTACAAAGCATTGGTGCAGTAGAGAATACATTATTATCTCCATTTGACAAGGAGGAAATAAATGAACAATGAAGTATGCTGACTTGCTCTGGGTCACATAACTCCTAATGGTTTTGTGTTCATCTATGTTGGGACCATTAATGAATTTTACACTAAGAGTTTTTGGTAGCAGACTTAGAAATGTGAGGCATTCAGACTTCCTGCCTGCTGGTCCAAATTTCAATGATGAATGATACGCAGAAACTCAAGGTAAGCCACTGATATTAATTGACAAAGCCCCTTCCTCACCTGTCTTGGCCTCTCTGAAGAGAGCTTACTATATGTCCTCCCTGACTCCACCCAGAGGACTTCTCCAGGGCCACAGTCCTCGGCTCCTTCCACATTGCTCATAAGATGAGATTTTCAGAACCCTTACTATCTTAGGCAGCCTTCTTCAGATATACTTCAGGTACGTGGCTAGTGGCAGAGTAGATGCTGCAACGGACCTGGAATCAAGAACATCAGAGTTGAAATCTAGCCTTGGCCATTAATAGTTGGGTGACCTTGGGCAAGTTACATAACCTCTGTCTTCCTCAGTTTCCTCATGTGTAAGTCATAATATCACCTAGCTCCCAATATTGTTATGAGGATTAAATGAGACTGTATTTGTAAAAAGCATTAAAAAGGGCTTAGCACAGTTCCCAGCACACAGTAAGCACTCTGTAAGGGCTTATTCCCTTCCCTTTTCCAGGATCTTCCCAGACATAATTTGCAAATCACATCATCTCCACCCTCTGCCCCTCACCTCTACCATGACCACCAGCACTGCACATGGACTGGGCTGGAACCTTGGACTCTGACTCTGAAACCACCCTGGACTCTGAGAGGTGAGGTCTTTTGTTTTTGGTTTTTGTTTTTCCTGGAAACAACTTAGTTCAACTCCCCTTTTTGTATTGTCTTCCCCTATTAGAATGTAAGCTATTTAAAAGCAGGGACTGTTTTTCTTTGTATTTGAATCTCCAGGACTTGATACAATGCCTAGCACACCATAAATGTTTCATAAACACTCAATGCCTATGGATTATTTAACTATCTGCCTGCCTATCTCTCTATCTCTAGCCATCCATTATCTATCCATCCATCCATCTATATCTATCTCTATTTCTGTCTGTCTGTCTATCTCTCTATCTCTCTACCTGTCTGTCTATCATCTGTCTGTCTGCCTATCTATCTATCTATCTATTTCTCTCTCTACCTGTCTGTCTGTCTATCTATCTATCTATTATCTCTCTGTCTACTTATCTATCTATATATCTATCTCTCTACCTGTCTGTCTGTCTATCTATCTATCTATCTATCCATCTATGTCTGTCTGTCTTTAAAACCTGGTGTCCAGAACACTGACCACAGTAATCCAGTTGTCTTTCGAATAGGACAGAGGACAGTGGGACCTTCTTCATGAGACCTTTCCTGCTCTTCCCCTCCCTAGCTGCTAATGCATCCCTCTCAAAATTACATTGTATTTCTTTTGTATCTACTCATATCTATGCATTGTGTCTTCCCCAATAGAATGTAAGCCCCCTAAGAGGCAAAAAGTGTCTCACTTTTGTTTTTGTCCCCATCATCTAACACAGTGCCTAGAATATAATGAGTGTATATAATATAATGAGAATATAATGCTTGGCGATTAATTGATTGATTGCCTGTAAAAGCCATCCCTGTGATCTATTAATTAGGCCCAACATTTCATTCCCCCACTAAAATCTTCCTTAGGTCCTTCCACATGGGGGAGAAGGGACCCTGGCTCTTCAGAGGTTGGCATACCGGCAAAGACCAAACTCTGGTAAATGGCAGCAAGCTAGACAGGATAATGAACTCACAGGCTAGCTGTCTCTGGAGGGGCTCCCTGGCTAAGTCTGGAGAGACTTGTCACCATAAAGTTGGCCACTGGGTGATGAATATTTTTTAGCCACAGCAACTCATAAAGAACCATTTCATAAGGCATGGAGAGGGTAGGCTCTGTGTCAGTGGAAGAAGTACCCATACTGAGCAAATGACAGATTTTCAGAAGGATTGAAGAAGATTACATTCGTTTTATTGGCCACCCCATCACACTGCTGATTCACATCAAATTTGCAATCAACTAAAACCCCCAGGGCTTTCTCATATGAAAAATCTAGGTCTCTCCCAAGCTGCATTTTAGAGAACCACAGAAAATCAGAGCTGGAAGGGACCTTAAAAGAAGATGTTAGTGCTAGTTAGCCCTTCAGGACAAAAAACAGAGTATCAGTGCTAGAAGGCTAGATGTTAGAATTGGAAGAGACCTTAGAACATAAAATACCAGGACTAGAAAGGACCTTAGAACATAAAATGTTAGGGCCTGAAGAGACCCTAAAACATAGAATGTTAGAGGGGTAAGGGACCTTAGAACACAGAACGTTAGAGAGGGAAGGGACCTTAAAACATAGAATATCAAGATTAGAAAGGACCTTAGAACATAGAATGTTAGAGAGAGAAGGAACCTTAGAATGTAGAATGTCAGAGGTAGAAAGGACTCTAGAACATAGAATAACAGAGTTGTAAAGGACCTTAGAACATAGAACATTAGAGCTAGAAATCACCCTAGAAAATAGGATGTTAGCATGAAAGGGACCCTAGATCATAGAATAACAGAGTCATAAAGGACACTAGAATATAGAATATTAGTGCTGCATGATCTTTAGAACAGAAGAGACCATTAGAGGCAGGAGGAACCTTAGAACATCAAACATAAAATGCCAGAGAAGGGACTTTAGAGATCCCCTAGTCCAGCTGCCTCATTCTACAAATGAGGAAACTGAGTTCCAGACAGAGAAACTGCTTTGTCCAAGACACCAAAGAATGGCTGGAGCTGGGACATCATGCACTTGACTTTATGAACTTGGCAGTCTCTTTCTTCCGCCTGCTTTCATGCCCCTTTCTCAGTGTCTCCTTCCCTCCCCAGACTCCCTGCTGTTATTGCTCACGATAGATACAGAAGAACTCCTGGTGCTTAGGAAGATGGATGGCTCTGCTTCCCCCATCACTCAACCCTCTTTATTCCTCAGTATGATGCAGCCAGATTGATGGGCCCTGAGGGGACCGAGAGGCTGGGCTGGGCTCTCCCCCATTGTAAGAAGGGTATTTCTAGCTAAATGGCAGGGCTCTATGTCCCCAGGTGAAGGATAACTGGGAGTGGGGTGTGTGGTAGGGAGGATGACAAGGCTTTTCAGTCCAAAATATAGATTTCTAGACTGCAGAAAAATAGGCTTATTTTTCAGGGCACATCCAAAGGGTTGCCTAGTATATTGAAAGTTGGATACAAACATCTCAATAATAACACAAACATTTATAAAGTTCTTTGCAGATAGTACCTCATGTGAGTAAGCCCCACCACTATGCCCTAACGTAGGTAAGATAGGATTTTTTTTACAGATGCATAAATCGAGGTCCAAAAAGGCTTTTTCAAGGTCACACAGCTAGTAAATGACCAAGCCAGGAACTGACTCCAGGTGTCCCATCAATAAATCCAGCTGTCTCCCCATGACATCACACCAGAACATTTTGGTCAGGGAAGAGCAGGACCCTTCTCCTTAAAGCCCACTAAGGCCCAGACATTCTGCTTAGCCCCACTTCTCCTGACTTCCTAACTCTCTGCAAGCACAGAAAGTCTGTGTCTTTGTCTACAGAAGCCTCTGCATTGACTGACACTGTTTAGAAAATGGAACAGCCAACCTAGAAATTCCAGCTAATGTATCAAAACCATTTCCTATCTTGACTTAGTCCCAAGTGCCTAATGGCTGAATCCTACTATGGCCCTTGTGAGAATTACCTATTCATTTATGGGGGGCGATACAGGTGCAAGGAGAAGTTGGGGTGCATAATGGAGATGAATAGGACACAGTGAAAATCAATTAATCAATAAACACTTATTAAATTCTAACTAAAGGCAGCTAGGGAATATAGTAGATAGAGTGCTAGATTTAAGAGTTAGGGAGATTCACCTTCTAATCCTTCTTCGGACACTTTTTAGCCACAAGGACCTAGGTAAATTACTTCACCTTTCAGCCTCAGTTTCCTCATCTGTAAAATGGGTATAATGATAGCATCTGCCTAATAGGGTTGTTGCAAAGATCAAATGAAATAATATATGTAAACACTTTACAAACTTTAAAGCTCCATGAAAATGCTAATTATGATTATGTACCAGACACTGTGCTAAGTGCTAGGAATATGAAGAAAAAGTAAAGCCAATTCTTGTCCTCAAGGGGTTTCCATTCTAATAGGTAGACAATATTATCAACTAGAACAAGGGGGGAGAACCTTTGGTCCTGAGGCCCTTTTTGAGTGCAGCCTTTTGACTGAGTCCAAGTTTTATGAAACAAATCCTTTTATTAAGGGGATTTGTTCGGTGAAGTTTGGATTTAGTCAAAGGGCCACACTTGAGGCCAAAGGTTCCCCCACCCTTGAACTAGAACATACAAGCTAAATATAAAGGGGAGGTGGAGATAACATGAGCATTGGAGGACCAAAAAAAGTCTCTTAAAGAAGGGAGCTGAGTCTTAAAGAAAACCAAGGCTTCTGTGCTGGAGATTGAGAGGAAAAGCACATTAGGCACTGTGACCAGCCCATGTAAAAACAGAGCGATGGAGCATTGTGTGTGAAGAAAAGCATACAGGGCCTTGTGGTTGGATCACAGAGTACCTGGAGAAGATTAGACTGTAAAAAGATTGGACAGGTAGGAAGAGGAGAGGTTGTAAAGAGCTTTAAATGTCAAACAAAGGACTTTACATTTGATACTGAAGGTAATAGGGAGCCGTTAGTGCAGTGGTTCTCAACCTTCCTAATGCCTTGACTCTTTAATACTCATATGTGGGCATATCTGCATGTGGGCGGACCTGCCTGGAGATGGATAGAGGAGCCGTGTCTCTGTTCCTAAGACCATAGGAAATATGTGTTTTCTGATGGTCTTAGGTAACCCCTGTGATCCCTGTGAACAGGTCGTTCAACCCCCAAAGGGGTTGCAACCCACAGGTTGAGAACCACTGCGTTAGTGTTTGGGTGGAACAGTGGATAGAGCACCAGGCCTGGAGTCAGGTAGACCTGAGTTCAAATCCAGCCTTAGGCACTTACTATCTGTATGACCCTGGACAAGTCACTTATCCCTGTTTGCCTCAGTTTCCTCATCTGTAAAAATGAGCTGGAGAAAGACATGACAAACTCCAGTGTCTTTGTCAAGAAAACCCCAAATGGGGTCACAAAAAGTCAGACAGTTCTGAAAAAAAGTGACTAAACAAGAGTTTATTGATGGTGGGGGGGAAGGTAGAGATGTGTATAACACGGTCAGAGCCGCACTTTGGGAAAATCACTTTAGTGCCTCAGTGGAGGGTGGGATGTAATGGGACAAGGAGACCAGTGAAGAAGCTGTTGCCATGATCCGAGTGAGAGGAGGTGAGAGCTTGACCAGGGTGATGGCTACGCGAGCAGAGAGAAGGTTTTGTGGATGAGAAATGTCATGAAGGGAGAAACAACCAGGTTCACTGATTGGAAATGGGGGGAGGGGTGATGGAGAGAAAGAGGAGTCAATGATCATGTCAAGATTGAGCACCCGGCCATCAGAAGTGTGGGGGTACCCTTGACAGTCACAGGGAAGTTCAGAAAAAGGAGGGTTTGGGGGTTAAGATGATAGTTCTGCTTTGGTCAACATGTTAAGTGTAAGATGTCTACTGAACATTCCATTTGAAATGTTTAACAAGCAGTTGGTGATAGGGGACTGGATTTTAGGCAAGAGACTACATACCAGTCTAGACAGAGCTGGGAACCGGCTGCATAGAGATGACTGAATCCATGGGAGCTGATGAGATAGCCAAGTGACGGGGTAAAGAAGAAAAAGAGGAGGCGACCCAGGACGGAGCCTTGGGGGATACCCACAGTGAGTGGGTGGGACACAGAAGACCCAGCAAAAGGGTCTGAGAGGTTCAGTCCAAGGAGCAGCCAGACGACACAGTGAATAGAGTCAGGAGGATCTGAGCTCAAATACAGCCTCAGGCACTTGACACTTACTAGCTGTGTGAACTTGGGCAAGTCACTTAACCCTAATGGCCTTGCCTCCCCCCTCCAAAAAATAAAATTAAAGAAAGAAGATCAGTCTTCCTTATGTAGGAAAGGACATAAGGAAACAGGGCAAGAGAGGCAAACGGAGAGAGCAGAGGCATGAAAACTCAGAGATGACAGAATATCCTATAAGAAAAAGTGGCTAACGGTATGAAACACTGCAGAGAGGTCAAGAAAGATGATTACCAAGAAGAAAAGGTCACTTGATTTGGCAATTAATGGATCATTGGTAACTTTTGAGAGGGTGGTTTCATGGGGCAGCCAGGTAGCACAGCGAGTAGGGTACCGGCCCTGGAGACAGGAGGACCTGAGTTCAATTCTGACCTCAGACACTTAACACTTCTTAGCTGGGTGACCTTGGGCAAGTCACTTAACTCCAAATGCCTTGCCTTCCCCCCTCCAAAAAAAAAAGGGAGAAAAAAAGGGAAAAAAGAGAGGGAGAGGGTGGTTTCAGTTGAAGGATGAAGTCGGAAGCCAGATTGCAGATTTAGAAGAGAATAAGAGAGGAAGTCGAGGCACCTGGACTTGCAGGGTCCGACCTCAGACAAAGCACCTTTCCAAGTCTCAGATTCCTCACCTGTAAAACAGGAATAATAATAATGTTCTCCCTTTCCAAGGCAGGAGGAGGGGGAGCTCTGGGGGTTCCAGGAGTATGTTTAGGGCATTATATAAATGTGAGCCGTTGTGTCTCTCCTCCCAGTAGGCAAATCTCTTCTTGTTTCCAGTAATTACAATAGCTCCCATTTGTATCCTTTTAAAGCTTTCAAAGCACTTTCCTCACAATCCTCCTGTGAAGGGTAGGGGGGGGAAATTCTGTTACTTCCTTTTTACTGATGAGGAAACTGAGGCCCAGAGAGGGAAACAGACAGTGCTTAGGAGCCAAAGCCAGGAACTGAACATCAGGACCACAGGCTCAAAAATGCTAGAGATCATCCGGTCTGACCCTTTCATTGTGCAGATGAGAAAACAAAAGAATGCGTTCATGTTCATATAGGTAGTAATAGGCAGTCAGGATTTGAACTCAGGTCCTTTGTTTCCAAGTTAAGTGCTCTTTCCACTGTATCACATTGCTTCCTACTATTTAGTATGTGGCCTTGGACAAGTCCCATCTAAATCTGAGTCTTGGTGATTAAAATTAAGGGATTGGGCCCAATGCTTCCTTTCTGGCTCTGACAAGTCTG
>JAQQSW010020977.1:0-10749 GCA_028646575.1 Pseudocheirus occidentalis | reverse complement strand
CTTTGGCTCACTGAAAGCGCACCCCAGGACCACCACTCAAGACCACGATCCAGATCCAGGCTGCTCAACGCAAGAGGGTCAGCCCCCCTGCTATCTGCAGGCCGAGGGCTCTGAAGCAGCCCAGTGGAAGCCGCTGTTGCTCTGTTCCTGCTGCTACAGCGGCCTCACACTGCTTCCTTGCCCTGGGAGCAGTTTGGCCTGACCGACTCTTCTCCTCCCCAGTTAGCAAAATCCACTGACCTTTCTCTTAGCCTTTTTTTCTTCTGGCCTGATAAATGTGGTAACTGTTCCTCCAGTCCAGCCAATCTGCTCTCCTATAGACACGGCTCCCCGCCCGATGCCCCAGGGCCTGAGCCGGCCGGGTTTCGGCCCCAGCTCCCAGACTGCTGCAAAGAGCCCCACCTGCTGAGCTGCCTGTAGCAACAGATGTGTTTTCTGTCTTTTGGAGAGTTTTGGAGCTTGAAAATCTGTTTAGAGTCCCATTTTATGAGTTTTTTAGCGTGTTTGTGTGGGAGCTGTGGTGCTTTGCTGCTTCTACGCTGCCATCTTCCATAAGGCAAACTTTTAATGAACTTTCAATAAACTTTACTTTTCTTTGGCTGAGAGAAGACTTAGAGTGGAATTCTTTTGGCAGGACCCGGTGTGCTGATATTTTGGGGTCTCCAGAGCAACCCTAACCTTCTTTATGGATAACCCCTTCAGAGGTGACACTGGATTCTTCAAGGCTGTGCCAGTGAAATATAAAAAATATAAATTCTGGCAAGTCTGACCAAGTTGGCTGTTAAATATGGGCCTGGTGATGTGCTTTCTGCCTATTGTCGAAGGATGGGGCTGGGTAAATTTAGAGAAACTGATCATCCAGAGGAGTGGCCATTGACTCTCTTTTTTGTTTGTTTACTTTGCTATAGCAAAAAAGAAACTTATCTAAAGACAATGTTGAACTGCATATCTCAAAGACATGAATTTGAATCTTGCCTCAGATACTTGCTAATTGTGTGAGCCTCTACAAATGGCTTTACCTTATTCGGTCCCAGCTTTCCCATCTGTAAAATGGGGATAAATGGGGTATCTATCTCAAAGAGTTGCTATGAGAATCAAATGATAGATGTAGAACTCTTTGCAAATGTTAAAGTTCTATGCTGATTATGGGGATCAGTGAATGCCTTGGGTGGAGAGGTGGCAGCCAAACTGTTTTTTGAAGGAAGACAGCTCTTCTAGCCTCTGACCAATGTCCAGGCTCACACCTCACAACTCTCTGTGACTGTCCTTGAGAAGATCAATAGTTGGCCATTATCCTTTCTATTCAGTCTGCCTGGACACACTGTCCTGACCTTTGTAAGGCCAGTGGGCAAGGTAGCAATAGTCCAGGTTTCAAGTCCTGGGCAAAATTCAGGTCTGTGGTAGCAGGTTTCTGTAAGGTAAGAATTCAGTGGGTAAAAATTCAGGCTTGTGAGATTTTTAGTGGTCTAGGACAAACCACTTGAGGCACAATTAATTCTAGGCAAACCTACCATCAGAGGACTACGTCTCAGAAAGACCAAATTCATAGGATCGTAAGTCTGGAGATAAAAGGGATCTTAGAAGTCATCTTGTTTGGATGAATGCCTGGGCAAAAAAGTACCCCATTCACTGAGCTAACCTGACGACAAGGTCCATAGTGAAGAAGGGGAAAGCTGCCCCACTGGAAAGAAAAGACCTTGGGAAAGCTTTTGGTAGGCCAGATAGAAACTGAGGTGAGCAAGTATTATATTTTTGTGGAGAATTATGAATCATCATGAATTTAGAGCTAGAAGGAACCACAGAAACCCTCAAGCCCAGTGTTTCTCAAACTTTTTGATCTTGGAGACCCTCAAAAATTATTAAGAACCCAAAAGAGTTTTTAAATTTTTACTATATCTTTTTATATTTCCCATATCATAAATTAAAAGTTATAATTAAAATGTGTATTTATTAATCCATTATAAGATGACAATAATAAATCCATTAAAAATTAACATAAATTACATTTTCCCTGAAAAATCTATTTCCCAAAACAAAAATATTTAGTGAGAAAAATGGCATTGTTTTACATACTTTTGCAAATCTCTCCAATGTCCTGCTTAATAAAAGATAGCTGGATTCTCACTTCTGCACTGAATCTGTCACCATATGTTGTTTTGGTTAACTATATGAAGAAAAAATAAGGCCTCACATGTGGTTGGAAAAGGGAGGAGGGATATTTTAATTGGCAAATAACCTCAGTTTTATGGTGAAAATAGCTTTGACCTCACATACCACCTAAAAGGGTCTCAGGGACCCTCATGGATATGCAAGTTATATTTTGGGAAGTGCTGATCTAATCTAACTTTCTCATTGTCTAGAGAAGGAAACAGGGCCTCAGTCACAAAGATAATAGGTGGCAGGGCTATATTCTAACTCAGATCTTTCAGTCCCAAATCCAGCGTTCTTTCCACTTCATCACACAATTTCCAGGGGAGCTGACAAATTTGGGGCTAGGAAGAAAATGAGAAAAAAGCTGAGAAGCAGAGGTCATGCTGATACTTTCCTCAGCTTGCGGTACTCTTTGCATCTGTATCTATTTATTCCAGGGGGAGGACTGAGAACACCATGCCCAATGTTCACCTGCAGAGCAGTGACAAGAAAAGGCATGGCAGGAACCATAGATATAACCTGTAGGGGATTGGGGTAATCCTGCTAACATTCAGTCCATGCTTAGAACTGCTATAATTATTCTCCCCCAGGTACCCAGGGTGGGAGGAGGAGGACCTCCAATGGTAATGCTGTTATAATCCCTGCCTGGTGCTTCCCACAGCCCACACACTCTTTACTGGGGATGGGAGGTCAGGAGAGAAAGCTCAGCTAGTCTAATTGAGATCTGCAGCATTGGGCTGCCCCTGCCTCTGAGAACTTCAATATTGCTATCTCAATTTTTATGAATGTTTAGGGTTTGTAAGAATTGTGACTCTGCACCAGCAGAAATACCTATGAAGGCCTGGGGAACCACTCTAATTTTGCAAGGAAAAGACACCCAGGGTTCAAACTCTGTAGGAAAGCACCTAACAGCCTTAGCCATTTATAGCACCCTTCCCCTCTTCCACCCCAAGCTCTTACAAATCCTTCTCTCAGGGTGAAACACAGGCTGGGCTGAGCCAAGCTACAGTACCCCCTTCCACTCTTAGGACTCCCCTTAAATACCCTGGCAGAGATTGATCCAGGAGCTGTCACTGGATTCAGCTGTTTCCCATAGACCCATTACTTCAAGAAACCTGCCAGCAGTATCCTAGGCAACAAATCTGGGAGGGGGTGGGGGCAATGCAAGTCAGACACCAAAATTTTGCCTGGAGCCCAATTAGAGCAGTTCAAAAGTGGAATTAGATTACCTTGGAAAGTCATAAGATCAGATATTTGAGCTGGAAGAAACCTTCAAGGTCATCCTCATCATTTTGCAGTTAAGGAAACTGAGACCCTCATGGGAGGTTAAATAAACACTCTACGACCATTTGTTAGGGACAACATAATGGATATTCTTATTTAGTAGGACTCTAGGGACTCCAGTCTGTCAGTGATTCAGTAAACCTGTACTAAGCACCTCCTATGTTCTAGGCACTGTGCTAAATGCAAAGGATACAAAGAAAGGCAAAACACAGTCCCTGCCCCCAAAGAATTCACAATCTAATGGAGGCGATAAGAAGCAAAGAAATATATACATACAAGCTATGTACAGGATAAATAGGGAATTATACAGGGAAGGTACTAGAATTGAGGGGTTGGGAAAAGCTTCCTATAGAATGTAGGGTTTGAGTTGGAACTTGAAGGAAGCCAGGGAAGCAAGGAAGCAGAGGAGGGAGAGTGTTCCAGGAACAGGGCACAGTCCCTGAAAATTCCAAGAACCTAGAGATGAAGTGTCTTGTTTGTGGAATAGCCAGGAGGCCAGTGTCAGTGAATGTATTTCTCTGTTCAGGTTCTGGGATACTGATAGATCAGAAGCCAGAGGAACATGGCTAGAATCTCTCTTCTAGTCAGTCATTTATTACATTTATCACATTTACTACATCCAGGTTGCTGGATCCAGATGGCTCTGGAGGAGAAAGTGAGACTGGTGATCTTGCACAGCCCAGCCTCACTCAAATCAAAGTCAATTGCAAGTCATCTCATCATTTCCCTGATGCCATGGTCCTCTACAAAAACAAAGGACAAACTCAACAACTATATACCAGGTACTTTATTGAGCATTGAGGATACAAAAAAAGGGGGAAAAAACATTGCCCCTGCCCCCCAAAGAGCCCACATTCTAGTAGAATTATGTATATACCATATATATATATATAGCGCTATATGTCCATACATGCATGTGTATACATACACACATATATAACTATCCATACATGTATACATATGTGCAGAAATCTATGTGTCTTTGTATATGCAAGTATATACATATACGTGTGTGTGTGTGAAGATAATTAGAAGGAAAGCACTAGTAGTAGAGAGGGAGTGGGAGATAACGGCAAAAAGATTCCTGCAGAAGACTGGGTCTGAACTGAATCTTGAAGGAAGACAGAGAAATCAAGAGGGAGGGAGATGTGATGGGTAGGAGGTCTTTCTATTTATAATAATAGTTGATATTGACATTGTACTTTAAGATTTGCAAAGTACTTTTTACAATGGCAAAGAATTAGTGAAGGGATGCAAAATGGCTGAACAAATTATGGTATATAAATGTGCTGGAATACCATTGTACTATAAGAAATTAACAAGTGAATAGTTTCATAGGAACCTGGGGAGACTTGTATGAACTGATGCATAGTGAAAGAAGCAGAATCATGAGAATAATTTATAAAATAACAACACTGTGATAAAGACAAATACTCTGAAAAACTTATCTGATCAATTTAACAACCAACCAAAATTCCAGAGAACTCATGATGAAACATTATAATTGTGTATAAATATATATGTGGACATGAAGGAGAAAACCAAGATTAAGAAAGGTTAAACCACTTGTGTATGAATGTATGTGTGTATGTATACACTCATATGGCTTCTTTTGTACTGTCTATTGCCTCTCTACCAGGAGATAGGTAGCATGTTTCATGTATATGTATATGTGCTTATATTTAAGTGTGTTTGTATATTTTTATGTTGTATATATATATGTGTGTGTGTGTGTGTGTATGCACACATATAAAACACAGAAATCTGTTTTGCTTGACTGTACATGTTTATAACAGATTTTCTTTTTCTTTTTCTTTCTTAATTGGGAGTGGGTAAAAGGTGATAAGGTAAATTTTTGACGATTAACAAATAAAATTTAATTTAAAAGAGATTTGCAAAGTACTTCTATAAAGTATACAATCTCATTTGATCTTCACAATAACCTTATAAATCAGGCACTACAGGTATTTTTATTATCCCTTTGACAGATGGAGAAAACTGAGGTTCAGCCACTTGTTATCCTGCACCTAATAAATGTCTGAGGTAGGATTCAAACACAGATCTCTTGACTGAAAGTCACCTCCTTCTCCATCATCCTACAGAACCACTAACGTATCTATGTTCTTCTCATTCCATTACACTTGCCCTAAACTCAGAGGCTGGTTAGCATAGAAGACCTTTTAGACAGTGAGGCATGGATGGGAAAGGATGGAGGGAATGAAATATGTTTAAAAGAAAAGACATCTTCCATTCATTCACCCACAAATATTTACTGAAAGAATATCAAATATCTTCTGCACATACTATTATGTTTTATATTTTAGATCAGGAGTTCTGAATCTTCTTCAATGTCATGGACAACTCCTCAGAATGCAAAAATAAATGCACAATCCCCATGGTTACAACTGAAAACGCCCCAAATATCCATCAGAGAAACAAGAAAAGAACATGAATTTTAAAGGGAGTGTTCCCTTCCCCACCATTGTGGGATTCTTTGGGAGATTATATCCTTTCCTGTGAGCAACTAAGTGGCACAGTGGAAAGAACACTGTGCTTGGAATTACGAAGACTCATCTTCCTGAGTTGAAATCTGGCCTTAAACACTTACTAGCTGTGTAACCCTGAGCAATTCACTTTACTCTGTTTGCCTCAGTTTACTTATTTGAAAAATGAGCTGGAGAAGAAAATGGGGTCATGAAGAGTTGGACACAACTGAACAACATCCTTTCATGTATGGGAGCCGAGAATTATTCTGTTCCTTGCTTTTCTTATTGTTACTTTGCTATTTTGTTCCAATTAAATGCTTTGCTATTTGATTTATGGTTTTCAATGTCTGCTCTATAAGTAGATCAAGAACTAGAGGGCAAGGACCCCAAACTACATTTGAAAATTATAATTACTCTAAACACTTTCATTTAAGCCTGAGGTAGCAAGATGTTCTATGGGTCCTTTGCTACTTAGAATTCTAAATTGTTTCCAGTTAAAACATAGAAGTGAGGAAGCCAAAGTTTAGTGCCTCTCTGAATAACAAAATACTTGAACTTTTCACTGGAGAGATTAATATTCTAACCACATCTGGAGCTTTTTATGCATAAACACTAAGCCTGAATTTAATGTGGCACTACAGTCATTATCAGGTGACAGTCACTTAGGAATTATTTTAATTCATTTGAATGTAAGTGAACTTAATCTTTAAAAAAAAAAACTTTTAAAATATAAGCCTTACTCAGAAGTCAAATAAATTTATAGGTATAAATGTGAATTTTTTTGGAATTTGGACTATTGAATTTTAAAAGAACTCTTCTCCGGCAGAATTCAGAAGGCAAACCGTAGATCATCCATTTTTGCCAAAGGGATGGGGGACAACTGAAAATAATTTTCCCATAAAGTTCTTTTGGATGACATCCCCATAGTAACCTCACTAAAAAACTACTTTGTGGCACTCCATTGCTTAATATTCTGCAGTGTCTCCTTATTGCCTCTTAATTTTTCTTGCTTTCTTTTTTTTTTTTTTTTTTTGGAGGGGGAAAGGCAGGACAATTGGGGTTAAGCGACTTGCCCGAGGTCACATGGCTAGTGTTAGGTGTCTGAGACCAGATTTGAATTCAGGTCCTCCTGAATCCAGGGCCAGTACTCTAATCATAGAGTAACCTATCCATGTGCCACATAGGCCCCACCCCCCCTTGTTCTGACCAATGAGGAAGGCTGGGTTGCTAAGGAAGAAATGATGGAAAGTGTGAGTGACCGGGCCATTTTAAGACTTCAAAAGAAATAAGGAACGAAATGCCAGATATGGTCTGATCTATTCCCCAGACTTATGGAGCTCAAACTGACAGATATAGCCACTGTAGTTGTGTGGTTTGTCCTTCATTCTCGAAGACCATGACTTCAGGAAGATGACATGACTTGCAATTGAATTGGATTTAAGTGAGGAAAGGCTGAGATGTAGAAAAAGTCTTTGTAGGACTCCTGACATGAGACTCTAACAGAGAGATCTGGTTTAAGTGTTGGGAGGCCCTTAAGAATAAAACCCTGACACAAAAAGCTAGCTGTGTGACCTTGGGCAAGTCACTTAACCCCTCCAAAAAGCAAAAAAAAAAAAAGAATAAAACCCTGATAATTCCATTAAAAAAGTAATGCATTGGGCAATAACAAGAAAAATGAAGCTGAAATCAAAGGAACAAGATTCAATTTCCATTCTTTTGTATTTTATGCTATGAGAAATTGTCAGCAGAACATGGTGCTACAGAAAGAACACTACCTCTGGTGCCAGAGAATTGGGGTTCAAATCTTACTTTTGATGCTGATAACATTGGGAAGAACAGTTGATGCCTCTATACCTCAGTTCCCTCACCCGTAAAATGAAGGGGTTGACCTCTGAGGCCCTTTCTATATATATATACATATATGAGCCCTGCCCACCCCCACTCCCCTGCTCCCCAAGCCCTCATAATAAGTCCACTTCTCATTATAATATTGATTCTCTTTCATTACTGGTTGATCAAACAGAGTTGATTTCCACCCTCAGGAACAACCATTCTTCCAAGGACATATAAGCACTGAATGGGTTTCACATTTTATCTTTTGGTCTAAGAGACTGCCAAATTACTCTCCTAGTAATAATATACTAGCATTATTAATGATATGATTAACTAGAAACCATGTCTCTTGAACTTTTTATACATTACACATATTTCCCAATTGTTGGGGATACAGTCTGTCTTCAATTTTATGTTATTATTGGATACTTCTATGAATATCTTTGTACAAATAGGTCTTTTTTTTTGCTGTCAATAACCTTTTTCGGATATGGTATCAGTAGGGAAACTTCTGGGTCAAAGGGCAAGAACAATTTCGTAACTTTTCTTACATAATTCCAAGTTGTTTTCCAAAATGATTGGAACAAATCACAACTCTGCCAGCCAATAGTATACTAGCACTGTTTCCCCCATAACTTCACCAAAGCTTTCACTCTGCCAGTTTTGATAGATAGGAGTTGGTACCTCAAGGTTGTTTTATAGTTGGTTGATACTTTTGTGTTTCTTCTTTGGAAAACTCTTCATATCCTTTGATCAGTTGCTATAGGGGAATAGCTCTTAATCATATAGATTTTTAACAATCCTCCACACTTTAACCTGGATTTTCAGTTAAGCCTAGAACATATTGCCTGCCACTGTACTGTCATAATTAGAGTCCCAATAGATGGTGAGAATATTAACTTAGTATTAAAGATTTGTGTGAGGGGTAGCGTGGATTCCGGACTTTCTTGGAGACAAATATTCTTTAAGAGAGGCACATTGTGGCTCCAGACACTCTTCAGAGAGAAAAGAGACTTTGGAAGATATGGGCATGGCATTATAGAGGTCAGGGAAGCATAAAATGTGGAGGTCTAGGGTTTAGGGGTGCAAAAGACCCCAAAATACCAACATGTTGGGTCCCGTCAAATGAATTTGACTCAAGCCTTCTCTCAGCCAAAGAAAAGCAAAATTTATTAAAGATTCACCATAATGGGTAGGCTCTTAAGGAGCCTCAGTATCTGTGGCTTGTATTGAACAAGCAGGCCAGAATAATCTGAAAGAGTGAGTCTGCCCTAGACAATTCTCAGGCTTTTTTTTTTCTTTCATGGAGGCAAGATGGGGTCTTAGATACAGAAAGGTTGTGGGAGGAATCTAGGGATGGTCTAGAGGAGGAGTTTGGGGAGGGTCATACTCTAGTAATGAGATTGGGTAGGGTCAAATTCTAGTAATAAGAAATTAAGGGTGGAAAGTAGCTGGAGGCTACCTGGAGATGAGAGACAATGGAACAGATTTGGGTATAGATATTTTGAGAGGATCAAGGGTGGGGGCTAGCTGGACAATGGAGGACTAGGCTATTAACAGATTTTGGTGGAGCTATAATGAAAGGTTTATGGCCTCTGGCAAATGCCTTATCAAATGGGAAGATTCAATTAGAGTTCAAGGGGGTTCTCAGAGCCTGTACCTCATCAGCATCACTTTAACATGTCAGCTCCTCAATGTGACTTCAGGCTTGCTTCCCTAATCAATAGTCAATAATCATCAATAAATATTTATTAACCACTTACCATGTGTCAGGCACTGTGCTAAGCACTGCAGATACAAATACAAAAAGAGAGAGAGAGAGAGAGAGAGAGAGAGAGACCTAACCTTCAAGGAGCTTACAATCTAAAGAGGAAGATTGTTGTTGTTTGTCCTTATTTCTCAAAGAGGACAATGACATCAGGAAGATGAGGCCATGACATGCAAGTGAATTGGATTTAAGTGAGGGAAGACTGTTCAAAGTCACCAGCCTCACTTTGTCCTGGGAGCCATCTGGGTTCAGTGGTGAGAGGTAAATCAGGATGACTAGAAATGGCCCTCAGGGCATAATAACACACAAAAGGAAGCCATAGGAAGGGGGTCATTTAATTGGATAGTTGCTTTGCTTGGATAAATGGGCATTTTTTTCTTTTTGCTCATTCACTATTTGTGATGATCTTTTGTATAACCTACATTTGCTGGGAAGGGACCAAGCTAGATGTTATAGCTTGAGGTCACCCTCTCCCCATAAGGTCTAGCAATCAGGGAAGTGGTAATTTTTCCAAACCTAAAAGCCATCATTACTAAACCAAAAATATAGACAGATATAATTTTAGTCCAGGATCCCTCTCAGAGACTGAAGATCCCTTTTTTGCTCCCCAAAGCAAGAATAACAGTCTCCCTTAGAGAGAAGTAAGCAAGGTTCCAAAGATATTTTTCAGTGCCTCTTATGACTTATGGTTATGGAGAGGGTGCCCAAAGAGGGTTAGGGCTGCCTGAGACCCCAAAATACCAAAATGCCGGTCCTGCTGAAAGAATTCCACTCAAGTCTTCTCAGCCAAAGAAAAAATAAAGTTTATTGAAAGTTCAAGTTCGCCATGTGGGGTGCAAGGCCATTTCACTGTGCTCTCACAGAGCAAGTCTGTGTGCTAGGGCATTCTACAGCGCTATCACACAGAGTAAGTCTGTGCTAAGCTATTCCATGGCACTTTGACACAGATGGAGGGAAGATGGGGTCTTATATACAGAGGAATCTAGGGGTGGTTCAGAGGAGGAGCCCAGGGAGGGTCTTCAGGAGGAGCCAATGAGTTCAGACTCCAGTAATGAGTTTGGGGAGGGTCTTCAGGTGGAGTTAATGAGGTCAATGCAAGACTGGATTAATATTTTGGTAGGCTCAAGGGTGGGAAGCAGATGCAACAAAAGGGGGCTAAAGACTTGGGCAGAGACACACAACTTAAAGCTCATAACCTCAGGTAAATGTCTTCCCTGGGAAGGTTGA
>JAQQSW010020976.1:0-10749 GCA_028646575.1 Pseudocheirus occidentalis | reverse complement strand
CCCCGGCACACACTGAAGTTCACAAGGTTCAGCATACCTCAAACCCTTCAGGACCTCTCTTGCCTGGAACTCAAGGATCAGCCAGGCCACCAACAAACAAAGTCCCATCCTGTTCATGTCTTCAGTCAGCCACTGAGGAGCCAAATCCAAAAATTTGTCCTGTCTCTAAAATTCTCCTGCTTATAAGCACTGGCCTTCTCCCAAGTAAACAGGAAGTGTCTCAGCCAATAGCATTCTTCCAAGTCAACAAGGGAGTTCACACCTTTTCACCAATGGACAGAGTTCTGGGAATTCACACCTTTTCACCAATGGACAGAGTTCTATACTCAGCCCTAAGTATCTGATCAAACAAATTGATTACAATTACAGACCTCTATAAATTACAGTTATCCCTTCCACATCATAACTTTCCTCATTGAGGTTTCAATATATGACAGGTTGACATAAGAAATTAAATGGGAATTTGGGAGGGAGTTATGCAAAAGCCGCAGACAACACGTGAAGGCCAACAGACAACACAGAAAAAGTTTAGAAACTCAGAAATGCATAAAACATATGTAGATTATTGTATAATGTCAACCCAGATTTTACAATAAGGTACTGTAAACAACCAATAAAAGAAAAAGAAGAAAATCAGACTTCTTCTCTGGTACAAATGGAGTGCCAAAAAATTTACCCAGGTTTTTTCAGATTGCAGGGCCCCGTGCCCCTAACACTTGCACTGCAGAAGGGGCAATATTATCTCCAACTGACCTTATCCCCTGTTTTTGCATAGTTGTTTTTGCATCTCCCTCTTTAACTCGATGATAGAAGGGACTATATCTTTCTCTGGGTCACCTACCTTAAGATGCTCCTGGAACATAGTAGGCATTACAAAAATATTACTTGACTGACTTCCCCTCCAGAGAGCAGGGAATTGGGAAAAATTCTAGAGATATTCATTCCTGCCTTCCTGTTAGCTTCATTTAGCTGGCCCATGCTGACATACATTACTTATATGAATACACACACACGGACACATACTCATCACAAGCTATATACAGTATAGATGAGAGGAACCCCAAGAGGAGAAGGCATTAGTAGCTCAGGGATGCTGTAAAACCCTCCTCCAGAAAGTGGGACTTAAACTGAGTCTTGGGAAACTAAGAGCTGGAGATGAGGTGAAAAAGTATTCCACGTTTTGGGAGACAACCACTCCAAATGTGGGGCAGCAAGGTGGCATAATGAATAGAATGTCGGGCCTGAATTCAGGAAGACTCATTTTCCTGAGTTCAAATCTGACTTCATACACATGAGCTGTGTGATCTTGCACAAATGACTTATCGTTATTTGCCTTGATTTCCTCATCTATAAAGTGATCTGGAGAAGGACATGACAAACCACTCCAATAGCTTTGACTAAGAAAGCCACAAATGGGATAATGAAGAGTCAGATATGAATTTAAAACAATGAGATAATAACAAACAAAAGTCTAAAGGCAGAGAGAACACAAGAAGTGGGTTCGAGTTCAAGGGAACTAGAAATGTCCAATGTTACTAGAATGTAGAGATCCTGGAAGAGAGTAAGAATTTTGGACAGCTGGCAAAAGGCCACATTATTAAGTGATTTGCATATCAATTGTTCTGTAAGGTACTCAGATTGTCCCTGTCCTATGCGTGTGATGATTCTGTCTCATCAATCTGCCATGTCATCAGTATTCTTTTTCTTGACAAAACTATTAACACCTAGATCTTTCATTTCCATATCACCCCCTCTCTCCTCAGCCTCTTGTGATCTTGCTTCCATTTTTACCATTCTGTCGAAATTGCTTTCTTAAGGTATGAATGATCAATTAATTATAACACCATTGTATCTCTAGAGTTAGAGATGACAGAGACCTTAGAGAAATCTGTCATACATCATGATGTAGCCTTGCCACTTAACTTTAAAGATGAGGAAATTGAAGCCTAAATGACCTCTTTTTAAAAATCTCATCCCTTTTAACCTTTGCAGCAATTTATACTCTGATAATTCTTTCTAAATACTATCCATTTTTTGGCTTGCAAGAAACATCACATTTCTAGTTCTAACTCACCAAATGCTCATCTTCTATGTCTATTGCTGGACTCCCATCTTCTAGGACACCCCTTAATAGATATTTTTCTTTAATTCTGTTCACAGATGTCTTCTAATTAAACAACTCAAAAAATGTTACTAAACATTCAAAGGCTTTCCAGGACCTCTGAGCTACTAATACCTTCTTCTCTCAGAGAACATCCCATATATACCAAACATAGATTGTTTAGGGTGTGTGTAAGGAACATATGTCAGCTTGGGCTATGTGCAAGGCTCTGCCCTTGTTATGCAGAGAATAAGAGTGAGACGAGACCTGGGTTCAAGATAAATTTAGGTGTAGGTTTATTGATCAAGCGCGCAACTACCTGGAGTGTAAACTCAAATCAGGCAGGGATCTTTGGGATTACAGACTTGATTTTATAGGCCAAAACCACAAAAACCACAATCACGGAGGAGAACTAGCAGAAACCATGACATACAAAAGCAAATAACAGCCATTTGTTGGATCTATAGCTCAGGGCTAATTTTGGAATATGGTGCGATGGTATAGGGGTGCAATCTTCCTGTGAGGTGTCCCTTGGAGGAACAGGGGTAGTCAACTCTTTCCAGAACAGGGTGGCAGGTCATGGGGTAAGGGGGAACTGGAAAGACTCAGAATCGGCCAGGGTCATATTCTGGGCAAAGGGTGTGGGGACCCTGCTTGGTCAGTGGCACAGGACAGGGTGGTCTCTATATCACACCATAATCCTGAGTTGCACTTTATACACTCATTCTGATTCAAGGGAAATATATAGAATAGGGAACTTTACTCTGAGCAATGCCCAGACATGCCTTAAAGCTGTTTCAAGCTATGACAGGATATAAGATAGGGACAAAGACAAAACTATAAAGGGGGCTTAATGGTGGGCCACAAATCAGGTGTGTGCACTTACCTGGGATTTGGGTCTCTGTATTACACCCTAGCTAGACAGTATGAGTATAAATATGAAAAATTATAAATTAACTCCAACCTACGGCTGAATCCTTCTCCATCTATTAAGTCTTAACTAATATGCCTCTTCCACAAGGACGTTAACCATAAATCCCTCAATTAGCAAAGATCTTTTCAACCTGGAGCCCCATGACTGTTGTCAGTACATTTTTATGCATTCTTCATAAATTATTTCATGTACAGTTATTTATGTTTGCA
Source organism: Pseudocheirus occidentalis (assembly GCA_028646575.1). Taxonomy (NCBI): domain Eukaryota; kingdom Metazoa; phylum Chordata; class Mammalia; order Diprotodontia; family Pseudocheiridae; genus Pseudocheirus; species Pseudocheirus occidentalis. The sequence goes on along the minus strand of JAQQSW010020976.1, from coordinate 7,505 downwards.
TCATTTTCCATCAAGGTCCTGTCTCATTAGGACATGGAAGTGGACTTTTTTACCAATTGCTATTCCAACTCTGGGAGACTGCTCCTCAACCCAGACCTAAAGTCTTTGAGTATGGACTTTGGTGCATATTAGAAGTAATTTGATTGAAAAACAGCCTAGCTCAATTCATGGACATGCCACTCAGTGAGCTGGTGATGGAAAAAGATATTCCAATATAACATCATCCTATTGAGGGATATAATAAAAACACCATTTGTCTTTGAAATTTGGAAGAAGTGCTTGCAGTATACCTGCCTTCTCTAGACTCTGTGGTCCTTCATTAAAGAGATTGTCTTATCTAACCCAACACCCATGCCAGGAACTGGCAAATTATTCTTCACAATAGCATCAAATTAGTGGGGGGGGGGGAAACAACCAAAAATACACACAGAGAGAATTGAATTAAATAAAAATCTATAAAACACAAACCTAAGTTTTAATTTGCATGTAAGATAAATACATATATGTGATAACTTACAGGTCAGAAGAACTTAAAATTCAGAAATTTAAGGGAATTCTTTAACAATCTATAGAAATGTGAACATAATAGCTTTCATTAATTTGATACTTGAAATTTTACCTATATTTTCTCCCTATCACATTACCTCAGTTGACCCTCTTTTATAACCCCTACTTTGTATATGAGAAAATCTAGTGTCAGAGGAGTTAACTGGTGTCTAGAAGCACTCTAGTAGTATGTGTATTAAGTGAGATTCTAATTCAGATCTTTCTATTACCAGGTTTGGAATTATATGGCACCCACACGCAATTTAGAAAGCTCATCTCGTCCATTCCTTTGCCTCCAGAAACAACGGATACTTTCACAGATAATTCTTGTATCCACATGTGTATATTTTTTTCTTGAAAAGTCTATCTTAAAAGAAACTGAAATATTATACTTTTTATGGAACATATGTCAAGATCTAACTTTTAAGGATTTGTCATTATCAAATAATTTAATCAAATAAAAATTTTAAAGTGTTTATTTACTCTGCTTTGTGCAAAATAGAAAAAAAAGAAAATGACCCCCCCACACACACACACACATGGACACACATCCTTAAGGAGAATATATTAAAAGCAAAAAAAGGAATGGGCTTTTATATTCTTTCCAATGTACATGCTAAGATATTGTGATATAATATACAAAGACAAGAGTATGTTGCTGACATGAAGTTTACTTTTCTTATTTGTTAAGCAGAGAACCACAATAATACTGGCAAAAGATGGGAGGAATATGGATTTGTAGAAAGGTTAAAAGTATAAGTAAATCATTATAAAATGTAATTAATAATCACATTAGTGATTTTGCAATAGAGTTCATTTAAATGGAATGCTTACATCAATAGTTGCATAAATATTGGGTTTGTGAATATGTATCTCCAGTATATTCCTTTTATCGAATATAATGTATTGGTATCCTGCTGGGTAATAAATATTCCTGAGTTTCTTCCAAATCTTTCTAAAGTTGTTGAAGACATCTGTAAGTGATGCATAGTTAATAGGACCCAAGAGACAGACATTGCATAGCTCTTTACATTTTGACCTATAACTAAACAGAATCCACACTTTGATCTGTTTACAAGTACCCTTTATATGTTAACTTTACTACCTAAAGTCAGCGGGAAGGTTTCACTTTCTTTTTCCTCTTCAGTGTGAAGTGATATTTTCTGAGTTAAAACCAAGCTGATCTTAGTTTCCACCATTTAATTTTTTTGTCTGCTCCTGTTCACTTTCTAAATCTCATGATAAAATTACTCTATTAAAACATCCACATCCTGAATACCTTTCAGTCCTTTATCTTCTTAAGGACACCTAAATTTTTTTTAAAGATTTTCTTCTTTTCTGTTGTTCTTTGAGATATATATCGCTAGAATATACTTTTAAGAATTTAGAAATATACTAGAATTTTAAAGGTATTTTCCCCCTGCTTTCATATAATTTCAGGATTTTTATATAGATTTTTCATTTCCTCTTATTGTTAGTCTAGTTAGTTCAATTATTCAGACCATAATATGATGGTGAGAGAATTATTTGGGACAAGGGAAAAATTTGATTCAATTTAATTTAAAGTCAGACCAATAATTGTGTGTATGTCTTGCTACTGAAACAAAACAAAGCCATTTTGTATGTTTAAAAATAAACAAACCTTTTTGGTTATAAACTCAACGTGATGCCACATTCTTTTATTTCCTGCTTCTAAGCAGGCTAAGGCTTATGGATTCCTTGAATTTAGAAATTCTAACCTGCAATGGGACTAAAGCCCATTAACATTAGCACCAATATCTTGAGTCCCAGCTATCCCAAGGAGGGAAGGGACAAGGGAAAGGGGAGGGGGAAGGGGGAAGGAGGTAGCCAGCCTGCCTGAGGAAAGGCAAACTGCTCCAGGTCACAAAAAAACAGAGAAGGTTAAATCTTCTATTTCAATAAACACTGGGATCTGGGCCATGAGTAGCTCCTGCAGTTACAGTTAGGATGTGATAGGGAGAAAACAGTTGAAAAAATACTAAAGTTATAAGATTAATTAAATGCTAATTAATGTAGTCATTATACTTTTTTCCATTTAGTTTTCATAGGAATATACTAATGTGGAAATGTTGAAAGGAGGTATGTTGTAAAAAAAAAAACTGCTGGATTTTTAGACAGATGATCTGGGTTTAAATCCCAGTTCTGGCTCTTCCTATTTCTTTGACCTTGGCCAAGTCATTTAATAAATGGATCTTGTCTCATTTTCTTTATCTATAAAATGAAAAGTTTGAAGTAAATAATCCTCATTTCCCCCCCGCATCCCCCCCCCCACAGCTCTAAATTAATATTCCCCTGAAATGCCATGGAATTCTGAGTCACCTAACCAACAAGATGGAAAACTAGACGTTTTCTCTAATCCCTACAACCTTGCAAGTCTCTCTGTAACAGAAAATATGCAACAATAAAGGGACTTTATCTGTCTCCATGGTCTAGAACACATCAAATCCAAAAGAAAGCTAACAAACAAACATGAACAGACACCTCCCCTGAGCTCATTCCCCACCCGTTCCCTCATTGCCCACCTTGCTAAGAGCAGTGAAGCCGCAGTAGATAGACCCAAGAAGCTGGTACCAGCCCAAGAAAACCTACCCCCACTTCCCTATTTCCTTGCTCTAATTCTAGCACCTTGGAGATGCTGTCTGGAAATTTGCTCCAGCAGTGAGAGATAGAAAGCTTTGCAATGGTGCTCCAGTGCTAGAGACTTTCTGGGGCCACACCAGAGAAATAGGACAGAGGCAGCATTCTCTTGTTCAAAAAATCTCTTCTAAAGAGTGGCATAACAGGGTACGATGTGTGTCTTGACTTGAAATAGAGCTCTATTGCACACTCCACACCTCCACTTCTTCCAGAGTCTCAGAGATTCAAAATACAGTTGTACCAGCATGGAAGTTCTCTGAACTATGGGTCAGAAAAATGAGAAACAGGGGGACTGGGACAAGATACCGTGGGGGGAAGGGGAGGCAGAGGGAGCTGTGTGATACTCCAATAAACCTGAGGGAAAGAGCATAGCATCCAGCTGGACCCAGTTTTGCCCATCACCACCACCACTCCTCCACACCACTCCCACCACACACACAAAAAGAAAATCATGAAAGAAGAGACCAAGGCTGATGAAATATTAGTTATCCAGTATTGGAGTAGTCTGAGAAGTTTTGAGAGCCAGCCTCCAGAGAAATTATCATCAGAGGGGAAGGAGCCAGAAAGTAAGCAATGAGGGAAAATAAGGTGAAAGCAGAATGAAAAAAATCAAAGATATTAGGATGAAGAAAACTCAGAGACCTTGAACATAAATAGAAAAGTCTATAGGGAAAAGAAAAATCAGAAAGAAATATGACCTCAAGATCTAGTGACAAATTCAGGCCTCTAAGAATAAATACTGCAAACAAAGTAAAATAATCCAGCACTTCTTGAGGCAGAGGGACCGGTGGACTGTGAAAAGAATATGGAACCACAACACACTATTCTTGAGTAGCTTAAAAGAGAAATGAGAATTATAAGCATGGAATTGATGGCATGCATAGCAAAAAAAAAGAACAGAATAGAAAAACTGGAATCTGCAATGGTGAGTTTCATCCAAGAAACAAACAAAAAAGATAGAACAATAGATCAGCAATGCAAATACACTAAACTGAAGGAAAATCTAAAAGAAGAGAATAAAATAAAACAAACATTAAAAGAAAATAAACTTAATATCCATGCAAAACCTTCTAATCTCCAAGACAGTATGCATAGAGAAAACCTAAGGATTTTCACGGAACAAAACAAGAGGTGAAAAAAGAACACCATCAAATGAAAAAAAAAATACAAGAGAACTTTCAAAGAGAAAATAAAATACCAATTGAAAAAAATCATTGATCACCAACAGAAAAAAAGTCAAAGAAAATCAAAGGCTATTACTTCCAAGAAACACAACGGTTAATTTTAACAATTCAATTCAGGAACAAATTCTGAAAGTGTCCAGTAGAAAGACCTTCACGTACAAAGGAATGGAAATTTAGATAAAATAAGATTGTTCTTCAACCACCAAAAAACTCAGGAGGAGAAGGGATAATGTATTTCTAAGAACAATGGTGCTCAAACTGCAGCCCAGGGTGATCTATCCTGCAAATCTGAGGTTGGCCTCAAATAAAAAATGATGAGCATTCAATAATAAAGAGGGTTTTGAAAGATTCTTAGAAAGAAAATCAGAATTTGAAGAGGTTATTTGATTTTTGAAAACTTCAGATAACAGAAGTTCTGGAAGCATGAAAAATGCAACAGCCAACAGCACCAGACTGACAGCAGGGAAACTAATAAGATACTTTTCTCTAAATACGCACAAGAAGAGAGGGTCAAATAAAGGTGGAAGTCCAATGGAAGTAGAAAAAGGTTTGGGGCATAGTGGACATAACCTGGAAATGTTCTGTCTTCTGATGTGGCTTCTTTTTTTGGTGGGATTATATTAAAAATGTTGAGGATATATGAAAGGGGCTAAGAGACTGGGGGAAAGAGGTGAGTGTGTAATCTGCCTGTGTCAAACTGAGAGCATTAAGAGAAAGGTGAACCCTGTGGTTTCAATAAGATAAAAGTCTACAGTGGAATGGGTTGAGAGGATGGAGAAAAGATTTAAAAGGGGGTAGAAAAGGCAAGAGTCTTTGCTTTGTTGTTGGGAGAGGATTCCACTGATAAATGCTTCTATGTGTAAAAAGAAATGTTCTATGAAGGGCAATGAGAGCATTGTGCCAAGTGTGGTCTGTAGGATTTGGCACTTGAAAACACTACTTTTACTTCAAGGTCAGGGATGGGTGATGGTGGTTGGAAATCTTGAGGGCAATTGGCACCGGGATGAGTAGGAGAGTATGAACTCAGGGAAGAAATTTTAAGGTAAGTGGAAAAACAAAGACCACCAAAGGGAATACAAAGGTGGTGGGCTAAATGTTCATAGATGTGATAGTGGTGGAGTACCATGTGGTACCATAGAATAGTATCATCTCAGCACACGAGGGGTTGAAATTGTTTCAGATGCAAGGCATAGTGGAAAAGGTGAATCAAAGGGGCAATCTCTACACAGTGGTGGAAGAAGCTCCCTGGAAGGGAAATCCAAGAATGGAAAATTCAGAACAGGAATACAAAGAATAGGATTAGATCATTACAGAGGTAATCTACTAGAGAATGAGAGTCTAGGGTAGGAAGAAAAAGAAGATGCCTAATAAAGGTAAGAAGAGAAACACTGCCTGTAAAGGCTCATTTGGGCCTGTCAAATAATTAACACTAAGAAAACAGATTTTTCCACCAGGCAGCACCACATCATTCATACATAGAACCATCAGTTACAGCAAATGACTATTGAATGCTGTGGATAAGTCCATTTACCTGGGCAATATACTATCCAGGAATGCACATATAAATGGAGAGGTTGATGCTTTCACTGCCAGAGCTAGCTCAGTGCTTAGGAAGCTCCAAAGAAAAGTGTGACAGCAAAGAGGTATTAGACTTCTTACCAAACTGAAGATCTGCAGAAGTCCTGTACAGATTTCATCGTTCTGCACTTGTGAAACCTGGAGAGTCTACAAGTGCCTTGCCAGGAAAACTGAATTGCTTCCATTTTGATTGTCATAGAAAGACTCTGAAGATCATCTGACACTGAGGTTCAAGCATTCAAACTCTACTGGAGGGAGCACAATGCTTGTGGGCTGGCATGTAGTTTAAAAGCCAAATGTATATTTACCTAAAAGAGCTATGTGGCTGTGCTTTTATCATTTGTTCTCATGACATCAGGAAGATTATGCCATGACTTGCAAGTGAATTGGATTTAAGTGAGGGAGGGCTGTGAAAAGACACATGCCTCATTTTCTCCTCCAGAGCCATCTAGATCCAGTGACTATATAGATCAGGACAATTGGAGATATACAGATAACTCACACAAGGGAAATGTTCACATGGAGGTCAGAAGAAGCAATGCAAGGACACTCTCAAGGTCTCTCTGAAGAACTTTGAAATCAATTGGGTGACATGGGAGACATTGACAAGGGACAACCCAGCATGGCATGCCCACATCAAAGAAGGCCCTTTGCTCTATGATCAAAGCAGAATTGCAGCAAATCAAAAGAAACATGAGATGCGCAACTTTAGAGACATCTCCACTCTAAATGTACATTTGAACTATTCCAAAAAACTCATGATGAAAAGTTCTATCCACATACAGAGAAAGAACTATGGAGTCTGAATGTAGATTGAAGCATAATTATTTTTAATTTTTCTTTCTTTCTCATGATTTTTTTCCTTTTGTTCTGATTCTTCTTTCACAGTATGACCAATGTGGAAATATGTTGAAGATGATTGTACATGTATAGCCTGTATCAGATTGCTTGCTTTGGGGGAGGGTGGGAGGAGAAGAAGGGAAGGAAAAAACTTGGAACTCAAAATCTTATAAAAATTAATATTGAAAACTTTTTAAAAGAAACTACAAAGGGAGAGAAAAAAATTTTTAAAACCCTCCTGGTCTTGATGGATTCATAGAATTCTTCCAGACTTTTAAAAAGAATGACTTGCACCCAGACTTCACAATTATTCTCAAAAACTGAGAAAGAAATCACTCTGCCAGAAGCCTTGCAGGAGAAAAATTATAGTCTTTCTACTTAAATGGAGAAAGGATAAACACAGAAGAAAAACTATGTCAATATGATTAATAAATAATAACTCAAAACATGTTTAGCTAAAAATCATTGATTATGACTAAAGAGATTCATACCAGGAAGGCAGAGATAATGGTTCAACATTAGGAACAAAATTAGCCAAATTAATCATATTAAAAACCAAAACATCCAAACTACATGATCGTCTCAATAGATGGAGGAAAAGCCTGGGGCAAAGTGCACCACTTTTTAATGCTAAAAATATAAAGGTACTTTTTTTTAGCATCCTAAAGTATCTAATATCAAAAACAAGCATCAGGTGCA
>JAQQSW010020975.1:0-10749 GCA_028646575.1 Pseudocheirus occidentalis | reverse complement strand
TGATGTATAGCTTCTAGGCATTCTTCAAGTGTCTTGGAAGCATTTGGTGTGGGAGTTCTGACTGGGTTATCTTCCTCCCATTCCATGCTTTGATCCTTTTTGTCCACAAAAAAGGATTCTAGAGTTTTATTGCTGTTCTTATTTTGCTTCCTTTTCCCCATGTTGGCCAGTCAGTTAATTGGCTGTTTTGTTTTTTTTTTTTAGCTTTGTGAAACTGCTTCCAGGGGGGAAAGCTCTGTTCCAAATCGCTGGGGTTTTCCCAGCTGCGGGTGCTATTAGGGGTGTGTTGCAAGTCCCCCCAGTTTTGGCTTGCTGAAAGCCCACCCCAGGACCACCACCCAAGACCACAATCCCGATTCAGGCTGCTCAATGCAAGAGCACTTAGCCCTGATCAATCCATTCAGCCCCACTGTGGAGTCTGCAGGCTAGGGGCTGTGAAGCAGCCCAGTGGGGGCCGCCACTGCTGGTTCCAGCAGTTCCCCTCCCCCACTGCTTCCTTGCCCCGGGGGCAGATTTGCCGAACTGCTTTTCCTCCCCCAAATTAATTTTCAAAGTTTCACTTTTACTTTCACTGACCTTCTAATCCTGATTTGCTTTATGTGAAGATTCCCTCAGGTGCAATAGATCTTCTCTGAAGTAGACTCAAGCTGTGGCTTGGGAGGCTCCGCTCCTCCTGACAGCCCTGGGGCCTGGCCTGGCTGCGGCTTTGGTTTTGGGCTGGGCTGGTCTCTGCTCTGGTGCGAGCTGTCCATCTCCTGTCCCCGTTCCTCACACCTTGGCAGATGTGGAGGTGCTAGAGGCTGTAGATCTTCTCTCCTGCAGACAGGCTGCTGTGCGGCTCATGTCGGCTCAGCTCAGCTTCTTCCTACTGCCCCAGCCTGGTGATGATCTCGGCTTCAGGCTGGGCCAGCCTCTGCTCCTGGCCCGCTATGATGAGCCCTTGCTGCTGAGCTGCCTTCAGCGAGAGATGTGTTTTCTGTATTTTTGTGAGTCTGAGAGTCCTAGACTTTGTCTGGGCTCATATTTTATGGGTGTTTAGGGTGGCAGTGTGGGAGCTGCGGGACCTTGCTGCTTCTATGCTGCCGTCTTGGCTCCCGCTTATATTGCTTTTTAAGGTGTGATTTTCTTCAGTATTTATGTGTGTCTGTGTGCTTCCTTTACCAACCTGTTGAACTCTTTTTTCATTGTTTTCTTCCATCACTCTCATTTCTCTTCCCAGTTTTTCCTTTACCTCTCTTACTTGATTTTCAAAATCCCTTTTGAGCTCTTCCATGACCTGAGGCCAATTCATATTTTTCTCTGAGGCTTTGGATGTAGGAGTTTTGACTCTGTTGTCTTCCTCTGAGTTTGTGTTTTGATCTTTCCTGTCAACTTAGTAACTTTCTGTAGTCAAGATCTTTTTCTGCTGTTTATTTTTCCAGCCTAATTCTTGACTTTTATCTCTGTGCTAAAGTGGGGCTCTGCTTCCAGACTGCAGGGGACACTGTTTGTTTGCTTTTTTGTGTGCAGTTGCTTTCAGAGATAATTCTAAGGATCTGTAAGTTTTTGGGTCTTCCAAAGTGGTATAATCTAGAGAGAGGTGTGTTTACTACTCTCCTGTTTTGTATTCTGGTCTGTGAGTGACCACAAGCACTCCTCTACTCTAGAACTGTGACCAGTGTCTCAGCTCCCCTGTGGTCACAAGCTCTGGTGTGCTAGTGCTCTTCCTTGCCCTGGGACTGAGACCCCGGACTGTGATCCAGATATAAGTGTGGACAGTGCAACATAGGCCTGACCCTGGTCCCAGTAAAGGGACCTCTGTAAACTCTTTTTGAACAATTTTCTGATGCCATTAAAACTTGTGGGCTGAGAGATCTGGAAACCAACACTAAGTCAGTCACCTCCATGGTCTACTTCTGGTTTGCTGGGTCCCATTCTGTGAAGGACCGAGCTCTACTCTAACTCAGATGCCACAGATCTTTCCTAAGTTGCCAAGTTGCTTGGGCTAGAAAATCGTTTCACTCCATCCTTTGTGGGTTCTGCTGCTCTCAAATGTGTTTTGAAGTATGATTTACATGCATTTGGAGAGGTTTATGGGAGAGCTCAGGTGAGTTCCAACCTTTTCTCTGCTATCTTGGCTCTACCTCTGCTGACTCTTTTATCACACTTTTTATCACTTTTTCCTCCAGTTTTCTTCTTCCTCTCATATTTGATTTTTAAATCCCTTTTGAACTTTGGGGCCCAAAAACAATTGACATTTTTTTTTCCTTTTGGAGGGGAGAGGGCAGGGCAACTGGGGTTAAGTGACTTGCCCACGGTCACACAGCTAGTGTGTCAAGTGTCTGAGGGCCAGAGCTCTATTCACTGTGCCACCTAGCCCCCATACCCCTCCCCATTTTATTTGATATTTTTCTTTTAGGCTTAGCATGTAACTGCTTTGATCATATTGTCTTTAGAATTTATGTTTTGATCTTCCCTGCCACCAGGTTCTTTTCCACACACACACGTATGTATGTGTACATATACATATGTGTGTGCGCATATGTGTGTATTCATTTTTCTAGCCTTTATCTTAACTTTTAACTTCATGTTAAAATTTAGCTCTATTCTCAGGTTGGAGGGGCCACTATCCCAAACTTCAGTTTCTTTATACAGCTGTTTTCAGAACTAGTTCTAGGGGTCTATAAATTTTACTTTCTTCCCAGGTGATATGATCTAAGAAGAGTTAAATTTACTACTCTCTTGGCCTGTACTCTGGCCTATGAGTAACTGCAAGTACTCCTTTCTACCCAAGAACTAAAAATTGCCACTTCCCTGTGGTGGCAAGCTCTGGTGTCCTAGTGTTCCTTCTCACCCTAGCACCCAGGACTTCAACCCGGATCTGAATATAGGAAATGCAACAGAGTCTTGCATCCAATCCCAGGAAAAGGACCCCTGTAATCTCTTTCTGATCAGTTGTTTGACCCTGTGGGTCAAAGAGCTCTGAAAGTGGATTCAGTTGCCTCCAACACCTGCTGCTGGCTGGGTGGGTGTTGCCTGCGCTGGACTGCACTCTTCACTTAGTCAGGTGTGACAAACCTTTCCTGCAGATCTTCTAAGTTTTCTTGCACTAGAAAATTATTTCAACCTGACCTTTTGTTGGTTCTAGTGCTCCAGAATTCATTTTGAAGTATTATTTTAAAGTTAGGCAAGTCGCTGCCCTTTCTCTGCCTTCCCTCCTTCTTAATGATTATTAAAAGATTAACTACCAGAGGTGACATATACCTCCCTTACCAGAAAATCCCAATCTTGTTTTTCTTTAGTTTGTAAGTTAATTCTAAAGAGAACCCTTAAACCCCTTTCCCTATAATTCACAGAGCATTATGTGGTCATTGACCTAGGCTACTGCTGATCCACTAGACTAGGTCCCTAAGGCTTACCCAATTTGCTTCCCTAAATCCCTGGGTACTCCTTGGAGTTTGGCAGGAGGTTGGGATGTGGGCCTGGGAACCCCAAAGCCTAAATGCAGCCATGGAACCATCAACTCATTTAGAATGGAAAATTCGAACTCCTCCTGGAGTTAGTTCATGTTAGAAAAACATGAAAAAATCTTTTTTTTTTTTAATAGAAGGATTCCAAGTTTGGAAAAAATGTATTTAAAGTAGAACAGGAGGAGTGAAGGATAGATATCAGTGAGCTCTTCCTTCTAGTGAGAGTGATATAACACTAGAATTTGTCGTTGAGGGTCTGTGGATTGTGGAGAAAAGCAAGGCATGGTCTCTTCTTTTGTTATCATCTCACCCAGTCTGTCTGCATTGCTTCTACTGATGCTCAATGGTAGGAAGACAGATACTTCTAATATTAACCCACTTCTCATGCAGTGTTATCACTCTTTAGGGTAATGACTTCACAGTGAGATTTATATACTTTTCTTAAAAAAATACTCGATTTTGCTATTTCCAGGCTGTCTCTCATGTCTGCAATCTTCTTCACCCTTATCTCTACCTCCTGTCTTCCTTTGAGACAGCTGAAGTTCCATTTTCTACAGGAAGCCTTTCACAGTGCTCCTTAATTTATTTGCCTTCCCTCTGTTGATTATCTCCAATTTTTATAGGCATGTATACAAACACACATACATATAGGTGTGTATGTAGATATATGGAGGTATATCCAGTCACGCAATATGTTTATATACACATACATGTACATGCACATATATGTACACACATATATGCTATTTGTACGTCACTGTTGGTATGTTGTCTTCTCCATTAATCCATCAACGCCTTGAGAACAGGGCGCTACTTTATGCCTTTCTTTGTATTTATAGTGCTTGGCATAGTTTCTGGCACATAAAAAATGCTTCTGAAATACTTGTTCCTTTAATAAGGTCTCTAAGCTCACTCCTTGTTCAGAGGGAAGCGCAAAGTAGCTGCTACACCTTCAGGTCTGCCCTTTAGGCACCTGGTTACAAGGGGAATGCCTTTGAAACAAGAAAACTTGTACTTCATTTCCCAAGACATTGTTGCTGCTTGCTCTCCCATCTGTCTCACAACTCCGTGCATTTCCCCCACAATAGAACAGATGCTTGCCCTGCTAACTGATTGTGGAGGATTCCTCATTTAGAATCACAGAATCTGAATGCTGACAGCAATGCAGAAGAGACATCCAGGCTACCTCCCTGTATTCAAGCAAAATCACCACCTAAGCCAGAGGAGTTTCTTGTGCCTGTTCTTGGAGTCTCCTCAATGGACGTCCCTCAGTTATCCCATTTAAAGATGAAGTATTCCCCTTTCTGTCAGTAAGAGTTTCCTTTATACGCATTCAAAGGTCCTCTTGTTCTTCCCTCCTTAGACATAAAGAAGAAAAATGGCTGGTTATCCTTTTTGGCATGAGAGCCCTTCTGAGTCTGGAAAGTTAGATCTATTTTCTTCCTCTTTTGAAGTAAGAGTCACCATAATCATTATCTTTGATTTTTAGAGGCTTCAATTTTCACAGAAGAACAAATTCTTAGGCACTTTTGAGAACTTAAAGTGCTAATGCAAGTAAAAAAAAATCTATCATGTGTGAATCATAAGCCTAAGAAAAAATGTACTGTACAGTTTTCCTCTGGTTCCACTCAGCATCTGACCAGGGAGTTTCCATTGTAGCACAATTTTGACATGGGAATCACTTGAGATCAATCTTTTCCTGAGGATTTTCTTCATCAAATGAGTTGGGTTAGGTGCCCTTCCAATTTCAGATCTATGATCCTATGGGTCTTTCCATATTTAAAATGGGGAAATTGCCTCCAGTGTATAGAGAAAAGGGTTGAGAATGGAACTTTGAAGAACACTGACTAAATTTAAGAGTAAGAAGAAGTAAGTGTAACTGAGGAAGACAACAGAGTGTCTAATGAAGGAGGAATACATTCATTGAGAAAGAGACACACTGAGGAGAAAGCTGGACACAGACATAGGAATCACCAATGGAGGAATGGTACAGCTTCAAGGAGTGTGAACTCTTGCATCAAAAAGGAATGGCAGCTGTGAACTCAAGAAAGGACTTGGGGTGACTAGGAGCTGTCAATTACTCTTTATTTTTTGACCACAAATATATGACATATGTACCTTACCACCCTAGTACTCTGATCCCACTTTTCCCATTAACCTACCTGTACTTTTGGGAAAATGTGTCCCCAAATTGGAAGGGGGTGTATTTTAAATAAACTGTTTTTACTATACCACCTTAGTAAATATTCTGCACCAAAAATTAATTGATATCTACTAGCTAATTAAAATGGGAAGCATACCTGTGGGGACTCATAAGCAGTAGAACTAGGAACGCTAAGTCAAACTTCTGAGGCTGGTAGTCAGCTGACCTCTGGGGACCCAGTCTGACCAAACAAGTGGGAGTTTTCAAAGTAACCCCACAAAGGATTCTTATGATTCTAAGGAGAGTGAAGACTACTGTCTGTATTCTGTTAGATCATTCACATTCAGGTCTGTCTTCCCTTTTTAGCCCCCTTTCATCTTTCCTACCCTTGGCTTTATTTAAATTATCATCCTATGATATTCTGTCTCTACTTTCTTCTGAGATCTCTGGTTTTCCTATACCCCAGAAACTATTCATAGACCTCCTGAAAAAGAAAATAAGGTTCTTCCTATGCCTACTTTTTTCTTAAATTCTGACTTCCTATCATCACCACTAAAAACATTGATTCCTAATACCTCTACCCCACTCTGACCTGCCTAAAAGTCTTAACCCCTCAGATTTGAGAAATATTGAAAATAGGATATAAGAAACTATATAGGATGTGATGTGGGAGCCCTACCACCAGCAGATTTCTTTGGGTAGGCAGGCTGTCCTGGGAGACTGAAAAGTGATAGAGAAAAAAGAGGGGGCCAGAACATAGAGCAAGGAAAGTGCCTGTGGTTTAGAGAGAGCATAGCCAATGAATGTTAAGTCTGTTCTACCTGGTTGGGAGATATTGTCCCCATGTGCTCCGGACTTGTTGACTTTAGAAAAATACTTTGTTCCTTTGTTTTCTTAATAACTAAGAACACAAGGATGTTTATTTCAGGCATAACTCCCAAGTTTTTCTCTTCTATGTATAGGTAAGTGCTCATTTTATTTGTTATTAAGTTCATAATTTAAAAAAATAAAGGCTAGTTTCTACTAGAACTAGAAGTTATAGAAACTATCAGAAAAAAACACCCCAATCTATAAAATATTCAAGGCAGTGTGATTTGGAATAACCAGAAAAAGAAAGAAATGATTCATTTTTTTTCAGTGATTTGGTTTTGGTCTTCCCTGCCACCAGGTTCTTTTCCACACACATACACACACGTGCATGTATATGTATATATACATACATGTGTGCGCATATGTGTATATTCATTTTTCTAGCCTTTTTCTTAACTTTTAACATTATGTTAAAATTTAGCTCTATTCTCAGGTTGGAGGGACCACTATCCCAAACTTCCCAATCAACTGTTGAACTTCCACTAATGATATTCATCTTAGAAGTACAACTAACTTGTTTTCTTTGCCAGTTCTCTTCCCAGTCCAATCAAAGACAGTAATAAAAAGATAAAAGAACCATAAAGCATAGGTAAGGCAGCAAGGTAGCTAAGTTGATAGAGCACTGATCCTGGAGTTAGGAAAACTCATCTTCCTGAGTTCAAATTCAACCTTAGACACTTAGCAGCTGCGTGACCCTGGGTAGGTCATTTAACCTTGTTCACCTCAGCTTCCTCATCTGTAAAATGAGCTAGAGAAGGAAATGGCAAATCATTCCAGTATCTTTGCCAAGAAAACTTCAAATGGGGTCACAAAGAGTCAGTTAAGACTAAAAAACAACTAAACACATCAAGTAATATGGAGAGAGAAAGCCCCTCTCTTACAGTAGAATGGTCTGCCCAAGAAAAAATGGACTCCTAATCCCTGAAAGTCTTTAAGCAAAGACTGAATGACAACTTGTTGGTTCTATTGGAGAGGGATTCTTTTTCAAGTAAGATTAAGACTACATGACTCTGAGATTCTGTGAATGTTGTGTATCTGTAGATGCCAGTTATTTGCACAATGCTATGCAAATATTAGATTTCCATCTCTGAGCCAACATATTTGGACACTTTTCATAACAAGCTTGACTGGCACTAATGTGTAAGATTCCTTTTCATAGAAATATGTCAGTAAGATCAGAGTAGTCATCCCTCCCTTCCCCCAAAGCAATCATCCATATATTTCCCCACAACAAGAAAAATATATATTAAATGAGAATATTGTGGCATATAGCAATTAGCCACTTAAATATGGGCACCAAAATTAGGACAAGATGGTTAACAAGGAAATTTGAAGACATTTGACCCTATTATTCTCCTGCCATATCCATCCCCTTTTACCCCCTCCACCTTCAACATTTTTCATCTCTTGCACTGGGGACAGTAGTTGGACAAACCAACTCTATGATTTGGTTCTGGAAAGGTCATTTCAGTTAACTGCCCCATGGCTCCAGTTTCCATTTTGCTATCCTCCCAAGCCGAAACACCTTTTTCTAGGGACTGCTCTCATATGTGTGTTGTCTTCTCTTAGAATGTACACTCTCTAAGAATAGGCACCATCTTTCTTTTATATCACCAGTACTTAACACAGTATCTAGAAAATTAGTGCTTAAAAATTGCTTTTCATTCATTCAAATATTTAAAGAGTTCTTAGAAAGCAAACTAGTTCTTTTTGAATGGCAAAAGCAGAACTAGCTACAATGAGTAGAAGTTACAAAGAAACAGATTTCACCTCAACATTAAAGTAAACTTCCTAACAATTTGAGTTATTCAAAACTCAGAATAGGCTGCCTCAGGGTAATGAGTTCCTATGACTGGCAGTATATACATGGTGGTTGGATGTTTACCTGAAGGGGAAGTTATATAGGAATTTAGTCTGGGTATCAAGTAGACTAGATGAGCCCTGAGGTACCTTATAATTCTGTGATCAAGTACTACATATGACATGTTAAGTTTCTAGTAGACTAAGATCCAGAAATAGAATGTACCTTCCTCAGGATCACAGTGCCAAGGAGTGTCAAATCTTGGATTAGAACTTGAAAAAATGGAATCTTCTGGGGGCTTTTTCTTTCATGTATTAAACCCTATTTGTTCCCTCATTGATAGATTTGATGTTTTTTACTCCTTCAGGTTGAACATAAGCATGGGGTGTCTGTTGCTCAACAATGCCCAGGCAGAGGCTGTGTGATGTGTGAATTGCAAACTTACCTTTAAGACAAACACTTTGCAAGAGCTAGTTTGGATCAGCACTGTGATGGAGGAACCCATGCCTGTGGAGGAAAAGAGCCAGCCACCAAGTCCTCATCATGGGTCTCTCAGGAAGGCAATGGCTGCTGCTCTGGCCCTTGATGGAGAAGCCACAATGGGCCGAAGGAAAAAGAAAAAGAAGGAATCTCGGCCAGAATCTATAATCGTGTACCGGTTAGAAAACGAGAAAGCAGATGAAGAACAAGAAGAATATGAAGAAGGAGAACGTTCCATAGAGGAGGAAGGGGATAAGTTCCTTGGCCACCCTATGGCTGAGGGTAAGTTTCTCTGGGGTCAGAGGTTTCCCATCATTGGGAAAATGACCAGTTGGGAAATCAACCAGTTTGTACCAGTTGGTTCATTTCTTTTAGAAGTATTTATTAAAGGGTTTGTTTTCATTCTAATCTGTATTTAGAAAAGTCAGGGTGGCTGCTTCTAGGTTCAATAAAAATGGATACATTTTGATTTTGACACAGTAGGAACTTCGTAACAAACACCCAAATGAACATCTTCTACAAGGTATGTTTTCAGAAAACAGTTAATAGAAAATGAAAACCCAGTGACTCTGGAATCAGTAGAGTTGGATTCAAATTCTGATTGATTTTCATCTGTGTGGCCTTGGGCAAGTTAACTTAACCTTCATGGATCAGTTTCTTCATTTGAAAATGAAAGGATTGGATGAGATGGTCTCTGAGGTCCCTTCCAGCTCTAGCCTCTGATCACATATTATATAATCCTAAAACTGCCTAATATGGCTAATGATATAACATGGCAACATGTTACTTTCTACATTGATATTTTGTTTGTGTATACAATAATTCAAAAAAGATGTGTCCTTTCAGCTTGACCATATGGTATTACCATTGATTCTTAGATCTCTTAGAGCTGACTTCATTTACATCAGCCATTCTCAACCTGTGGGTTATGTTCAATTTGTAACAATGGAAATACATCCTGGGGTGGCTAGGTGGTGCTCCCTTGATCTCCAGAATATCATATTTCAAGCCCTTCAATCCCTTAATGTAGAAGCTACTAGATCCTGATTGTGTTTCCATGTTATTCAAGTTGTTTCTTGGCAGCTTATAATATTTTCTCCTTAATCTGGAAACTCTGGAACCTGGCTACAATATTCCTAGGAGAATATTTTCTCCTTAATCTGGAAATTCTGGAACCTGGCTACAATATTCCTAGGAGTTTTCTTTGGGGGATCTTTTTCAAGAGGTGATTGGTGAATTCTTTCAATTTCTATTTTGCCCTCTGGTTCTAAAATATCAGGGCAATTTTCCTTGAGAACTTCTTGAAGGATGATTTCTAGGTTATTTTAAAAAATTGATTCATTTATAATTTCCACAGTCCCTTGAGTTTCAAAATTTTTCCCCTCCCCCACCCCATGGTGGCATACAGTTAAGTATAGGATCCACAAATACTTTCACATTGGACTTTAGTCTGGTTGTATAGAAGGGTTGTAACCAATGGAGAGAACTATAAGAAAAAAGAAAAAAATATGGAAAAGAACACTAACATGTAGATTGCTTCGGTCTCCATTTAAACTCTGTTCTTTCTAGATCTTTCTCTGAATGTAGATGTCTCCTTCCATCCTGAGACTTGTAGAGTTGTCTTAGAACTGTGCATTGCTGAGAAGAGTCCAGTTTTTCAAAGTTGGTCATCACACATACGATGTATCTGTGATTGTATACAAATTTTTCCTGTTTCTGCTCTTCTCATTTAGCATCAGTTTGTATATGAAGAACACCTCCTCCCCATTTCTTATTGCACAATAGTATTCCATTACATTCATATACCACAACGTGTTTAGCCATTCCCCAATTGATAGGCATCCCCTTAATTTCCAGTTTTTTGCCACCACAAAGAGAGCTGCAATAAATATTTTTCTACATATGGGTCTTGCTCCCACTTCTATGATCTCTTTGGGATACAACCCCAGAAGTGGTATTACTGAGTCAAAGGGTGTGCAATTATTTATAGCCCATTGCTTTCCAGA
>JAQQSW010020974.1:0-10749 GCA_028646575.1 Pseudocheirus occidentalis | reverse complement strand
AAGGCATTCTTCTCCTCATTGGCTTTTTGAGCCTCTTTTGCCATTTGAGTTAATTTGTTCTTTAAAGTGTTATTTTCTTCAGTCAGGTTGTTGACTCTCTTTTCATGATTTTCTCACATCATTCTCATTTCTCTTCCCAATGTTTCCTCTACTTCTCTAATCTGGCTTTCAAAATCCTTCTAAAGCTTGTCTATGGCTTGTAGAAAGTCTCCATGTTTCTTGGAAGCTTTTGGTGTGGGATTTCTGTGTTGTCACCCTCTCATTTCATGCATTGATCCTTTTTGTCCCCAAAAAAGGATTCTAGAGTTTGGTTGATGTTCTCACTTTTCTTACTGTTCTTACTTCCTTTGCCTGCTCATGTTGCCAGTAAATTACTTGATATTTTAGCTCTGTGGAACTCTGCTTCCAGAGAGGAAAGCTCTGTCCCAAATCTCTGGTGTTTTCGCAGCTGCCAGAGCTATTGGGAGGGTGCCAGTTTTTTGTTTGTGTGTGTGTTTATGTTTTTGCCACCCCTACCAGCTTTGGCTCACTGAAAACACATCCCAGTACCACCATCCAAGACTTTGATCTGGATCCAGGCCACTCAAGGCATGAGCACTTAGCCTCTGAACAATTGCTTGGCCCCCCTGCAGTCTGCAGGTCAGGAGCTTCTGAAGCAATGCCATGGAAGCTGTAGCAGGACCACCACTTCTGCCACTTCCTTGCCCTGGAGGCAGTTTGGCTGGATCACTTTTCTCCCCCAAATTTAGCTGAGTTCCACTGACCATTCACTTAGTCCTTGTTTCTTATAGCTTTATAAGTCCAGAAACTCTCACAGCTGCCACTGATCCACTCCCCTGAAGGCTCTAGCTGTTGCTTGTCCTGGTGCCCCAGGGCCAAGCTGTGGTTTCAGACTGGGCTGGTTTTGGCTCCCAGTGTGCTGCTATGAGCCCCTCTTGCCAAGGTGCCTTCAGTGGGAGATGTCTTTTTCTGTATTTTTGTGAGTTTTGAAGCCCTAATATTTGTTTAGAGTCATATTTTATGGTCATTTGATGTTGCTATGTGGGAGCTGCGGAAACATGTTGCTTCTATGCTGCCATCTTGGCTCTGCCTTCCACTTTCTCCCTTTTCAAGGGTAGACTCTGTATTCTTCCCTATCTACTACCTCTTTTTTACCCTAATCTATCCTACCCACTGCTAATTACAAAATAATGGGATTCATGAGGCTAATATCCTGAATTCAGGTCCCAAAGTCAAAGCAAGCTCTCTAGGTTAGGTTTTATAAGAGTATTCAATATTTACCCAGATGCAAAAGAAGACAAAATAAAGACTACACCTGGGTATTCACTGGTAAAGACAATCCTCATGTTTGGAAACACTGCCTACCAATACAGTTTGATATCTCCTCTACAATATAATTTTAAATAATTTTCTAGAGCACTGTGAGGTTAACTAACTTGCTCAGATTTCATACATCCAGTAGGTGTCAGAGGCAGAAAGAGAGGTGGGAAATGACTAAGGGTTCTATGTCCTCATTAATTTTTAGAACTTTCTCCATTGATCATCCAGTTTCCAGTCAAGCTTGCTTATTAACTTCTTTAGGGGTTTTTGTTGGAAAATCATTCTTTGCTCTTTGGACTCTGGTCACTGTGACTTTTAGTCAAATTTTAACATGAATGAGAGACCCTTTCTTGATCTCAAAGCTGATGGGTCCCCTACTCTGACCTTTTAATGCTGGATACTTGGCAATCATAACATGTGGTAGTTAATCCAGGGGAGTTTACAACTGAGAGCAGAGCTCGACTGGCTTAGTGGAATGGTTAACATGAAACACAAGATCAGAGTCTAGGGTGCTAGGATATACTGATCAAAGTGCAATCGGAACATTAAAAACAAATTATCAATGTGTATGGTTCTAAGTATAACTGAATGGTACAAAGGACAGAAATAGGATATGAACCTGGGTTTCACTGGTACACAGATCTCAGGTGAAGATGATATGGTTAGGGTTGGGGTTGCTCTAGAGACCCCAAAATACCAACACACTGGGTCCTTTCTAATGAATTTGACTCAAGTCTTCAGCCAAAGAAAAGCAAAGTTTATTAAAAGCTTGACTGTATTGGACACAGAGCAAGTCTGTGCTTGGAAATTCTATGGCACTCTCATACCATGTGGAGGGAAGATGGGGTCTTATATACAGAAAGGTTGTGGGAGGAATCTGGGAGTGGTCTAGTGGAGGAGTTTGGGGAGAGTCTTCAGGAGTCAGATGAGGTCAGACTCCAGTAAGGAGCAATTAAGGATGGGAAGTTGCTGGAGGCTCCCTGGAGCTGACAGACAATGGTGGGCTAGGCCAATTCAAGGGTGGAACAGGAGGATCAAAGGAGAGCTAAAGACTTGTGCAGAACTACAATTTAAGGCCCATGGATTCAGGCAAATGCCTTTTGTGGGAAGATTCAAGGAGAGTTCAGATGGTTTCCCAGAGCCTGCAACTCATCAAGGAGACTTCTCCTATCAATGTAGTCTGCAACCTAGTGAGTTGTCTGGAACACTATGGGTCAGTTAACAAACATTTATTAAGCATGTACTACGTGGCAGGTTATGTCATAGGTTCTAGGAATTGAAGGAAGAGCATAAACAGTCTCTGCTCTCTAGAAGCTTACATCCTGATAGGGGAAACAATTTATAAATAACAAGGTACACACAAAATAGATAGAGTAGGTGGAAGGCAAATCTGACTGAGAAAGGCATTAGCAACTAGAAAAGGTATCAATGATCTCAATGATCTGAGTATGGAAGAAATAAGAGAAACAAAGAGCCAGAGGCTAGGAGAAAGAGCATTCTAGTAAGGTTTAACAGATAGAGGACTGTCCTCTTTGAGGAAATGCAACAAACCAGCATTATTAAATCTTAGACTGTGTGGATGGGAGTAGAATATAAAAAGAACAGAAAGATAGGAAGTGGTCAGGTTATACAAAACTTTAATTAGCAAATAGAGGAATTTGTATTTGACTGGGGGGATAGTAGGAAACCCTTGGGGCTGATTGAACAGAGGGGTCATATGATCAAACCTATGCTTTATAAAAATCACCATGGCAGCTAATTGGAAGATAGATTGACATGCAGAGGCTTGAAGCAAGGGAACCAGTTAGACTGCTACTTCAATAGTCCAAGGCAGAGCTGATGAAGGCTTCAACCAGGGTTTTTCTACATGAGTGCAGAGGAAGGTACCTCTAGCTATACCATGCTATTCTATCTCAAGGATAGATAAGAAAGCTCAATAACTTAAAACACTATAGAAATGCTTGTTATTAGAGATTTATGATCTACCAAATATTTTCCTCAAATTTCTGTGAAGTACATATGACAAGCATTATTTTTCTCACTTTGTATATAATGAAACTACAACTCTAGAAACCAAGCAGCACTATAATTTAGTAGATAAAAAATCAGCAAGACCCAAGTTCAAACTCACATTTGATGTATCCATTACCCTCCACAAATGACTTATCTCTTGGTATCTAGTACATATAAATAATAGAGCAAGCAGCAATTTTTGAAAGTAAACTCACTGTGCTTTTGTACTTAGACCCCAGTGCCTGCCACATAGTAGGTGCTTGTTAGGAAAACTTGTTGTTAGGAATCTTCATTGGTAGAGGGAATTTTCCCCTGAGTTGTTGCCTATATCAGTGAAATCACAGGTCTAGTATTAAAACTAATGGAAATAGCTTAAGCTACATGGCATCACAGAGAGCAGACTGGCCACAAAACTGGAAGATCTGGGCTCAAATTCCATTTTCTACATTTACTTTTGAGTGACCCTTGACAAGTCAATGTGCCTCCTTGGAGCTTATCTGGGAAATTATAGATGACTTGAAATTTCAGCATTATCCAAGATCACAAAGCTAATAAATATGAAATCCTTAGTTTCTTTCAGAGCCCAGCTGAGATTTTATCTCCTACAAGTCTTTTCAAATCCCTCTTTCCCCTCCAAATGTTAGTGCTCTCTACACTAAAAATACTTTGTATTCATTCTGTAAATACTTTACATAGAGTTCCCTGTATACATATTTCCACCAGTAGTGTGTAAACTCCTGGAGGGCAAGATCAATTTCGCTTTTGTCTTTGTATTTCTAGAACAGCGTCTGGCACACAGTAAGCACTCAAAAATGCATGTTGAACTGAATTTTAGTAACAAGCCTTCAAGTTTCCTTTTGTCTTCAGATGCTAATACCATTTTTCTTTCCTCCACCTCACATTGGCAAAGGGTTTACTTAAAACAAAGCATGAGAAAATAGGAGGGTAATGGAGTTCAGATTAGGATATTGGAAAAGTTGCCTCAGGATACAGAAGAGACCACTACTTCTAGGCCACAAAACAATTAGGGTGAGTGACTAATGATTTCAAGATAAAGAATATTTCTATTGCTTTCCTAAAAGAAGAGGCTAAGGCTTAGAAGGCTGCTCCTTGGGTAGGTCAGGTCTCTTTAAGGGCTGCTGATTGCTACCACTTTTTAAATCTCCTGGAATTAGTCCAATTCTAACATGATTCTAGAAACCCCAGTTTTCTAACTATCTTAACTTTTTCTTTTTTTTTTCTTTTTGCTTTTTTTGGGGGTCAGTTGGGGTTAAGTGACTTGCCCAAAGTCACATGGCTAGTAAGTGTGTCAAGTGTCTAAGGCCAGATTTGAACTCAGGTCCTTCTGACTCCAGGGCCAGTACTCTATTCACTGTGCCACCTAGCTACCCCATCTCAACTTTTTCTTGCCAGAAATAGAGACTTTTCTTATCCATCTCCCTTTTCTTTCATTTCATTCTCTTTATCCCCTTTCTTTAGAATTGTCCCCTTCTCCTACTGTCTACTTTGTCTTCAGAGAATATTACATTTTTGTACTAGAGATCTACCTTGGGATCCCTACCAACTTACTCTACCTCATCTTGTTCCTTTTTGAAGTCTTTTCAATCGTATTTTCTGATTCTTAATGCCTGATTTGTTTCACTCCCACTTATTCACCTTGAAATACCCTTGGATCTCTAGAAGCTTCTGACCTTCTCTGAGACCCCATCTCTTACTTTCCTCATGAACTTCTTTTTGGAAGAGAGAATATTCATTAAACATTCATGAAAATCACTTTCCAGGCTCTTTGGGACCACCCACATTTTTGGTTTAAAACACTTAAGAAGCAGATTTAGCATTTACATTTAAATGGAGACAGCTCTACCACCCACTCCTAGAGCCTGGGATTCTTTCCCAAGCTCCCCAGTATCCTCTAATGGGGAAGGAAAAGGGAGGGTCTTGTCTCTCAGAAGCATTCTGGTGTGATCATGCAGCTAGCTTTAGTAGGCATCAATTTTGGCTTTTTGCCTCATTAGCAGCAGTCAGTTCAATAGAAGAAGAGGGAGTAGGATGTTGGAACAGACATGCATTAATCAAGTAGTTGAGGAAATATCTTTGCATTGCCAGTTCCAAGTGTGATCACATAAGCTAAAATTAGTCAGCTCATGAATAATAGGTGAGAGGAAGGGACTTCATACATAATCAATAAGTAGGAGGAAATACCTAAAGAACACAGAACAAAAAAGCAAGCAAGTTTCCATCTCTCATATGCAGCTACCTATCTCTCTCAGGAGAATATCTGGAGATAATTTGGTAAACAAAGATTGACACTGCAATTAACCAACATGCTTACTTAAGAAAACATAGACAAGATCAAACAAGAACCCAAAGTAATCTCTTAAGATACATCAATACTTGATGTAGGCAATATAGGGCTAATGTGGGCAGCAACAAGCCTTCTGCCTTGAAGGTAGACTTCTTATCACATTAGACATTCATAAACTGTACAAGGAGCCAACCTGGAGTATTTACATAATGAACCAGTTAATAATACACAGTGATTTGCCAATTTAAAACCACCGAACATGTTTCTAATTACCGTACAATAGTTTCAGGGTCACCATATTCAAATGTAATCAGACAGGCTGGGAGTTGCAAAATCTGTTATCTGAGAAGAGAGCCTTGGTATAAATGCTGAACAATTGTCAGAGTAACACTATCCAAAGCAGCTGTGGAAGTAAATTTTCCAGGCTACAGTGAAAGTTTGCCAGTTTTCATTGTATGTACTCACTCGCTGAGACCAGCTCATTAAGTCAAGCCCAGAACTGAAGCTGTAGAAAGAAGTGGGGTGGATTGTATTTGTAAAATACTTTCTTTTTCAAAAATACATTATTAGTGATATATTTTGTTTTAACATCACTAACATTTTTCAACACAGTCCTCTTCCTACTCCTTCACTGGTAGACATTTTCTATAATAGAATTTTTTTTAAGAGGAAGAGAAACAAAGTTGAGCAATACCACAAAATGTCTGATACTATATTCAGCATTTCCTACCCATAGTTCTCTACCTCTATGAAAAAAAAAACTAAGGGGAAGTAAATTGTCATATGTCTTCTTTGGGACCAACCATGATCATTATAAGGCAGCTCCTGCTGCCAGACTCTCTGCTAGGTCTTGGAAAACAAGTGAATAGAACAACTGTCCTTGGAATCTAGAAGAGTCATCTTCATTAATTCAAATTCAGCCTCAGATACTTACTAGATATGTGACCCTGGGCAAGTCAATTAGCCCTGTTTGCCTCTGTTTCCTCATCTGTAAAATGAGTTAGAGAAAGAAATGGAAAACAACTCAACTACATCCCATGATGCCAAGGCACTCAGTGACTCTAAACTCATTCTTTTCACATTGATCTTTTCCAGTGATTTTTATATTTGAATTATTTAATGTTATATTCCCCCCCCCCAAATGACAAAGCTGATATCTATATAGGCTTATGAGAAATTTAAGGAAGAATACATGAGATAGATTTATAGAGAAGATGATAATTGAGATGGGCTTCAAAAAAGGGTATTGTAAATCACTTTATGTATGTTATCTCATTTGAGCTTCACATAACCCCACAAAGTGGTACTGCAAGTATTATTCATGGATGACAGCTAATTAAAATCAAGGAAAAGAGGAAGAAACCTGTCTAGGATCACACAGAAGGTTCAGAGCAGGATTGGAACCAAGATCTTCCTGCCACCAAATTCATCATTCTATCTCCTACTCTAAGGAGCCTCAAGTTGAAAATCAAAGAGTAATCAGTGGGTAAGCAGAATAATTCTGATGGCTATAAGTAAGCCGTAGCATATTAGCAATTACATTTTACATGCAAAATAAATATGCAAATATTTATAAAGAAAGTGTGCCAGTTAGTAGTGAGAGCCAGGGATTGTGGTCAAATGAGTATTGCAGTGGTGCCTGAATACTAGTTTAAACCTAAATTGTAGAGAGGACCTCCTCTCGCATTTTTTATTGAGCATATAAACAAGGGTCTCACCAAATGAGAAGATATGGGTGGATGCATTGCTGTGTGTATCAATGGAAGGAGTAGTTAAGGCTCCTTCTTTCACTGATGAGATTGAAAATCCACTGAAATACCTCTGTGTACTAACAGAAATATGATCACTCTTACCAATAAGAACAAGGAAGACCAAGTGGGTTTTCCACGTTATACCCTACTTTGGTTCTTGAACCTAGAATTGTTCATTAAGAATGTCATATGCCTCTTGTGTCTTTGTTTCCCTGAAACAGTGATTTGATATCTAGTACAGCTATTGAATATTGGTAAGGTGTACCTACAAAGATAAAGCCAACAGTAAGGTTTTAAATTTATCAGAGTACCAGAACTTGAAAACTCTCTGAAGAATAGATCCTATGATTAAGCTATCTGAATGATTATAGACTTTTCTCATAAGCAAGTTAAGACACCCAAAGACATGCCATTTATAGCAGTATATAGGAACATTTGGGGGGAGTAGACTGAGTTCTATTTATAATCTGATTAAAAGCCAAGATGAAGCAAGGCAGTCCTCTATACATTAAAGTTCCCAAATAAGAAGAGTTATCATTTAAGTGACTGCAAATCGCTGTTCTGTGTCCTCTGAGGATCAAGTAGAATCAGACAGTGAAATCATTCTATATCTGAAATTGAATGCCAAGATAAGGAGTTTGTATTTTCTAATGCTATCCCAACATAATGCTTAAAAGAGCCAGTTAATTTATCCAGCTTAGTCAAACTAGACAACTTAGGGAGGAAAGAGGGGGAGAGAAGACATTAAATTGATTTTTTAAATAAATCAACTGATTGGTTTAACAACAAGTATTTATTACCATCATAAAATGAGCAGGTTGGACTACATGGCTTCTAAGGTCTCTTGCATTTTTAGATCTATGGTCCCATGATCTGTTTTATGCCATTCATTATTAGAAGCTAGAATTACAAAACATAGTACTATTCTTAAAGAATGCTACAATGTTAGAAAAGGAACCAGGCAATTGGTCGAACTCTTAAGATATAAATTCTAATGCACTAAGTGTAAAGAAGAGGCTTATGAGAAATTTAAGGACGAATAGATGAGATAGATTCATAGAGAAGATGATAATTGAGATGGGCTTAAAAAAAAAGGAATGCTGATAAAAAACTAGAATGAGGTAGGCTGTGACAGAGAAATAGAAGAGGGTAGGACTAGACCAGGGAGAGACAAATCATTTATTTTGGTAGGAATATGGAATATGAGAACAGGAATTTTAAGAGATTAGAATGGATAATAAATCTATTTTGATTTAACACAGATTACAGAGACCTCAAGTACAAGGCTAAGGAATTGGTTTTATGTTTGTTAAGCAATGGAGAATTTTGAAAAGAAAATTATCTTTGAGTCATTTTAATTTTTAAGTATCAGAGATGTTCTGTAAGCATTTATTAAATACCTCCTGCTGCCAGAGTCTCTGCTAGGTTTGGAAAACAAAGACAAAAATATGCCACACCCTCAAGGACCTTACATTCTGCAAGAGAGAACAACATATATAGTCATAAGAAAATAGAAATAAAGACAATATAATTTTGGAGGAATGTGGGGGACTAACAGTTGAGTGGGTCAGGAAGAGCACTCTCTAGGAGAATATGCTTGAACTGAGTCTTGAAGGGAAGTAGGTCTTCCAAGAGGCAGAACTAAGAAGGGAGAGGCAATGTAAACATGTGTAAGCAGGGGATTGAATGGAGCAACAAGTATGCCAATGTCACTCAAATATAATGTTTGTTAGGGGCCTATGAAGAGTCTGAAAACATAATTTTACATACATATGGTACAAGGCTTGAACTGCTAAACTTTTTAAAAATTGGTTTCTAATCCCCAGAGGAAATAAGGAGCCCCAAAGAACTAGAAAGTAACATGATCAGTCCTGTCCTCTTAGAGTTACCAACATAATGGCTCTGTGGACATTAGTTTGGAGAGTGGAGTCTCTAGAAACAAAGACCAATTAGGAAGCTATAGGTTTTTTCATAATCTAGGTGACGATAAGCATGTTGAATTAGACTGGTGGCATATAAGAAGAGAGAAAGAGATGGATTATAAAGATGTTAAAGTATCTTTGTTGATTCATGTTGAAGTAGCATAATCACGGCTTTAGTGTAGGGCGGGACTTTAAAGGTCACCTGGTCTAATGCACACATTTTAGAGATGAGGAATCTAAACCACAGAAATGTTTAGTAACTTGTTCAAGAAAAGAAATGAAAATAGTAGATCTGAGATTCTTATTCAAGTCCTCAGTCACCAAATCCAGAACTCTTTGGACTTTTGCTACTCTGTCTCATAATTGACAGCTTATAGGATAGGGGTCAAGAGAGGGCATGGAGCTGAGAATGACTCAGGTTGTGAATCTTAGATGCTGCAAGATGATGCTTCCTAACAGCAAATCAGGAAGTAAGAAACAGGGAACAGTTTTGGGGGTGGGGGAGGTAATGAATAAGCTTTTGATATACTGAGTTTGAGCCAAGAGATGGCTTTGGAGTTGAGTAGATTTTTCTTCAGGGGTCTAAATCTATAAAGACCATTCTTTCTCTTCTAATTTCCCCTTTAAATTAATATGTAACCACCTCCACAAGTCAATCACAGAGATTTAGTTCAGCTGTGTTAACAGCCTATGAACTTGAGTCATAACAAAAGAGTTATCAGTGTGTCAATGACGACTTTTACAATTTCTCAAGGAGATTCCTACTAAATTAGTTTTATTTGTTTGCATCTCATACTTCTACAGGATCATAAGTTCCATGAGGACAGGGATGAAATCATACCTCAATTTTCTATCACCCCTGTCACCTAATATATATACTGAAATAGTTCTGAAGGTATTTGTCCATGTCTGAATTTATTTCTGGTGTCTTCTATAACATTTTTTCACTGATTCATTACCATTTTTTTCTCTCTTTCCTATCATTTTTTGGATCACTAAGAAAATGACACTTTCTTCTTTTAGCCCAAATACCCTTTGAAATATTTTGACATAAAAATTCCAACCAGTGTGTTTCATAATGATATAGAAGTATACTCTACTTTGCCTCCATATGTATAGATTTCCCTTAAAAGGACTATTTTTAATAACCACTATTTTTATGACTACTCTTACAAAAACTTGAAACATTCTTGTTCACTTGTTTCTCTTGATATATGTGTCTTTCTATGAAGCATTCAAAGTCTTTATTATCATCAGCAGCAAGCAATAATTAAGAACTTCATATCAGTCATAGATACATCATATGTGTGATGACCAACTTTGAAAAACGACTCCTCTCAGCAACCCACAGTTAAAAGACAACCCTACGAGAGAAAAAATGGGGTTAATCATCCCATAAAAAAGAGGCAAGGGATAACTGTTACAACTTTACTTTCAT
>JAQQSW010020973.1:0-10749 GCA_028646575.1 Pseudocheirus occidentalis | reverse complement strand
TACCTCCTTGGGCTCCTTCTCTTCCATTATTTTTGCAGGCACCCTTGATATACACAGTGTTAGGGTCTGATGCCTGGTGTGACTGCCCATACTGTCTTTCAGAACCTCTAGTCTCCCAGCCATAATCATAGTACTTCGGATTGTGTTTCCAACTCGTCTCCAGTCTATCCAAAAGTGTGGTGAAAAAATGAGTCTGACCTTTAGAGATGTGAAGGGGTTGTTCTTTTAACATTATAAAATTAAAAACTTTTCTGGTATCAGGGGTAAGGGAAAAATAAAAGGAAATAAACAGAATGTGATAGGAAAGGAATTGTTTATTTTATGCAAAGAAATATGTAAGTCTAAAAGGACCAATCAGATTAGGGTCTAACACTGACTCGGTCAACTGCAACCGATTAACTGCAGAGCCTAATTTGAGACCTTATACTCAACAAATTAAAATAATAACTTATTAACTGAACCAGTATCCCTATATGTTAGCAGATTTTGTAAATAATTTACAGCTGACATAGAATCTTAAAGGACATAAAGTATCTTAGAGATTGTCTAGTCCATATGCTATTTGAAGAATGAATACCCTCCATAACATACCTGGCAAATCATCGACTAGTCTGGAATGTTTCCAGGGCTGTGGGTATCATTATCTTTTAGGTAGCATTTTTCATTTCTGGACCACTATATTAGGGATTTTTTTTTCCTTATAATGATGTGAAATTTACCTTCCTAAAAATTCCATATCTTTGTAAGTTGTAGCAATTACTTACCTTTACAAACCAAGAGTGATACAGTCTATCCCAGAGTTCCAGTACTTGTTTTTCAATCACAGCAGTATTATTCACTTTATCTCCCAAAATCTTACGAAGCTACAACAGACACAAAGACAGGTTTAGTATTACAGAAAACAATAACATGAAAATAAAATTTACTGGCATCTATTTACATGTTCCAAATGTACTTTGGTATTCAAGATTTTTTATAAAGTACATAAACAGTAAATACTAATTAATACCCCACAATTCAAAACTCTAATGAAACCCTCTTCTTTTCCTTCTTTATTCTTCTGCTTACTTCAAAAGAGTTAACTTTATTCTAATTAACAAATGAAACTTACTGTGAAAAAAGTTAAGAGTAAGGAATCATATTTACCAGTTAACTCTGCAAAGAAAAATCCTGCTCCATGATATGTTGGTGTTTGTCATTTGTGGTCACTCTGAGTGACTACAATATGATAGAATTATGATTATTATTGTTAGAGTTTAAAAGTAATTCTTAATGTAAATTTTTGTAAACCTATTTCAAGAGTAATATATTTTCAATGACATTATAAATATAGGTGCTTGGATATTTGCATCTAAGTTGTCTGTTTCAGGCACAAAACAATTTTTATTTGTGAACAAAAGCTAAAGTATTTGTATTAACAAATCTAATTTAACAAATGTTAACCAATAAATGAAATGAAGAAATATCTAGAGGAACAAATTATATAACATGCGAAAACTATCTTCTATTAATTCAGCCCATTACTTCATTTATCTTTTGGCCTTGTTTTCAGAAAGAATTTTTTTTTTATTCTGTACATCACAAACATGAGCATTTCTATATAAAGAAAAAAGAAAAAGACTGTTCACGAAACCACAAATTTATTAAGTGCTGCTTGCATTTTTAAAAGAATATACTAAATTCAACATGTTCAAGCAGTTATTTTAAAGATTACTTTTATATCTAATCATAATTTTATATTTAATCTTGTTAGATTTGGCTCACTGTTTCTGCTTATTTAGGTCTTTTGCTGATTTGAAACCTGACCATGCCATCTAACACAGAAGTTTCTGGCCTTTTTATGATTCAGAAATTTGATAACCAAGCTCTCTATGTTACCATCCAAATCACTTCTAAATACTGAAGACTCCCTTTAGTTGGACAATAATTGATTATTATTATTTTGGGGAACAACTGCTCAACCCATTACAAATCCAGTTTTACCTCTCATTTGGCACTAGTTCATGACAAATTTTTTGCCGATTCACAAAAATTTTAATATCTAGTGTCCTTATCTCCTATAAATATAAAAAACAAAACAAAAGCATCTTGCTTCTCCTTTCTCCAGGATAACTGAAAATTACTGTCCTGAGACTGAAAATGAAGTGGTTCACAGTTTAAAGGAAAAAAAAAATTCTGCAGTGTAGTTGGGAATACTGATATTGCCTAGATTTTTTCCATGTTTTCCACAAAAAAACTTGTAACAAGGAACGTTAAACGTCTTGCTGAAATCCATATGTAAACCAATAGCCAGTGCCTCTTCTCCATTTTACGTCCTCTAATATTAGCTGAAGATTACAGTCTACAGCAGGCATTTAAGAACAAACCATAAGGAGTAACAATTCTCTCCTCAGGCAGCTGAAGGACTGGTCCAATAGCCTGACTCTGAGCAGATCCATTGTAATACACATGAATACAAGCTGGGTCCTAAAAAGAATCCTACTCACCAGAGCCCTCAGAAGAAAAGAGATGTTTCTCCTAGACCAGTTACAGGCACACTTAGCCAAATGCAAGGACACTCACATGTCCTAGAAGTCTAGGAATGGTCAGCCGTACATATCATAAAACAATCATAACTATTACTTATTATCATGATTACTACTAAGAACAATAATAACAAGAAAAAAGGGAATAAGCATCTAGAAAGTGCCTCCTGCCAGGCATTTTGTAAATATTGCTTCATTTGATCTTCACTACCACCTTAAGAAGAAGGTGTTATGATATTCATTTGACAGCTAAGGAAACTGAGGCAGAGGGAAGATAAGTGACTTGCCAAGAGTCACACAACTAGTAGTAATCTTAGTAGCATAATGGTAGTTATAAGTTAAGTTTGTCTTACGGATCTACACTGTACATTACACACCTCATTTCTTTCTTTTGGGGAGACCCTTGACATGAGCCAGATCTCAACTTTAAGTCATTTTCCCCAGGGGTGCAGGGTGAGGGCATAAAGAGCCAGGGAGAATGACAGTCTACGGCTCTCTCTGAAGGCCTGGATCCCCCATCTGGGCCACAAGCATTAGCCAAGGGTCAGCTGCTCCCTCAGAGGGGGAGGCGGGCACCCCAGCACCCCTTGGCCCAGCAACAGTCCTGTGCTGTTATACCCGGAGGATGTTCTTACTTTCCTGGGATTAAAGGTCTCTTTTCTTTCAAGGTCTAACATTAATATCTCTGGAAATG
Organism: Pseudocheirus occidentalis; assembly: GCA_028646575.1. Lineage (NCBI taxonomy): Eukaryota > Metazoa > Chordata > Mammalia > Diprotodontia > Pseudocheiridae > Pseudocheirus > Pseudocheirus occidentalis. The sequence goes on along the minus strand of JAQQSW010020973.1, from coordinate 7,530 downwards.
TCTGTTCCTCTTCCCTCTCTTCTACATAGGGAGAGGTGTGAGCGGCTGCCATTGTGGAAAAAAGCAGCAGAAGCTGTGAAGGAGCTAGGGTTGTGGTAGCAGCCAGGGAGTTGGAGGTCCTGCGAATGCCATCCCCATCAGCCTTTTCAGCTGCTCCACCTCTCATCTCCTGAGTCCTTCAGTCAGATGCCATCCCCCGTCTAAGAGCCGGCCAATACCGACTCCTTACTTCCCACTCCCCATGGGCTCACACTGGAAGGGGCAGCTCACATTCTCATCGATCCCTCCTCAGCTCAGCCCTGCCTCTCCTCAGTCCCCATTTTCTTCTGCCTGACTATTCCAGGCACTTTGTTGGCAGCTACAATGCACCAGGCACTGGCAACACAAAGAAAAGCAAAAACAGTGACTGTCCTCCAAGAGTTCCATGTAAAGGGGGAGACCATATGGAAACAACTCTAGGATAGAACCATGTAAAGCACTTCTGTAAACTTCAAGTGTCATACAAATGCTAGCAATTATTATTAGACCTCATCCTGTCACACTCACGAGACTCTCTTTTGGAATATACTGAATTCCTGGACGCTTTTCCTGTCATGTTGTCCACACCACAATTAATTCTTAAAACGTTTTCCCCATCTTTTTGTCTCAGAGATAATTTGTGACGTATTGATACAATTTCACTTTTGAGAGCTTCCATCCACATCGATTTTTTCCCTTAATTTTCTGCAATCCACAACATATTTAAATACAATTGTTTTTCTCCTCTTTGACTACTTCAAACTATTGAGACAGTCACTTTTCTCCTGACATTCATGTCATTTCTACTCTACCCCTCAGCTCTTTAATCAGAATTAAGTGTGGTACCTAACAGTTTTTCTGATTCTTCAACCTAAGTGATGAAACTGTCAGCAAACAAAGCTAAAACTAATTACAATCTTGACAAGGTGGAAGTTTTGGGAGAAAAATAAAACTTAGAATGCAGAAGACCCATGTAGAGAACTATGGTAGCTTAGGCATATGTATTCATGATTCAAAGTTAATTAAATTAATGTTAAACTACGATCAATAACTACACTGAAACTTTAATTTCACAAGTCTCTATTCTGTCCAAGAAGTTAAACTGTATCCTCCATTATTTGATAATAAAGAAAAGAGTTGCAAAAAATATACAGCAAACAGGAAGAAAACAGAAAAAAAGCTATCTTTCCCACCTTACCTTATGCGTTATCCATTCTCGGCCATACTGATAGACATTATTAGCTGCAGAATTGAGAGCTCTTTGAACGACCTGAGCTTCAGGAAGCCAACTGGGGTTTAAAAAAGGGAAAGATTAAAGTACATTTTTAGTTAATAGCAGATAATGAACTCAGAGTCATAGACGTAGACGTACACACACAAGCTGCCCTAGTGGTGGAGAAGAAACTGTGCCCACTCTAACCCTGTCTCCTGGATCGGGCCTAAGTTCTCTATGGGAATTTTTCTTCTGCACTTGAGGTTTTATTTTCTCTGTCCAAAATCTGCCACTTTAGTCGTCTTGGATTTCTCAGGGTCATCTAGATTTGTTCAATTTTATTTACTGAGATAGATTAAGGAGACACATATTCTATCAGAAGGTTCAATGAGAATAATAATTTTTTTTTCTTTTTCTTAAGAGACGACAAGATGGCACAGTAGAGAGAGAGCGCTGGGCCTGGAATCAAGTAGCCTTGAGTTCAAATCTGGCCTCAGACACTTACCACATGTGACCTTGGGCAAGTCATTCAACCTGTTTGCCTCAATTTCCTCAACTGTAAGGGATAATAACAGTACCTATTTTGTGGAATTGTTGCAAAGCTCAAATGCAGTAATATTTGTGAAGTACCTACATGGTAGTTGCTACATAACGCTATTATTAAAAAAAATTGGAATCTCTACGTGACTCTGGGTAAGCCACTAAACCTCAAAGTGCTCTAGGCAATAAACAGGAAGTTGTAAAGAAGGTGCCAGCCTGCCTTGGCAGAAGGAGGTGGGATCTCAGGTCTAGGGACTGTCTCCATCCCTTCTGGGCAAAGTAAAACATGCTGAGAGGTCTTGAAGAACGACTAGCTTTAGAGTGGGTTGCTTTTTACAAAGGAAGATCTCCAAGATCTCTGATATTGGGGGAAGAGTATTTTTTGTCACTAAATCAGCGCTCCTACATGAAACAGAGCCTATTCTATTCTGGTTTTTAAAATTATAGTCTCCACATCAAAGGAGGAATGCCCAGCCACATTGCCCATTCCTACTACTCTGGTCAAACCTCAGACTTCAGGAAGGTGGCCTTACTTCGCCCATTCTGGGTGGTTGGCAATAGTCTCATTGATTAAGTTGCTTGTGACTTGAATCACATGTACACTCTCTTGATGCACCTGGGTTAAAAAAGAAAGATTCTGAATGAAAAGCAAATAATGTTTAAGCATTTTTTTCTTTTTTTGCATTCTGGAGGGGAGACGGCAGGGCAATTGGGGTTAAGTAACTTGCCCAAAGTCACATGGCTAGTAAGTGTTCAGTGTCTGAGGGCACATTTGAACTCAGGTCCTCCTGACTCCAGGGCTGGTGCTCTATTCACTGCGCCAGCTAGCCACCCCCTAAACATTTTTTTAAGATTAACAACTACTAACAAAAAAATGCTTAAACTTAAAATTGAGCTTGTATCAACCATTCAACAAATGGAGGCAGTGTGACATATGAGACAAAGGGTTAGCCCCAGGAGCCTGAAAGTCCTTGAGTCAAATCCTGCTTCTGACACATTTGGGTGTGTCACAGCAAAGGCAAGTCATTAAATATCTCAGTGCCCTGACAGCTCTCCAAGATTCAAAATTCCAGAGAAGTTTTCTACCTGCATGGCAAAGGAAGCTCAGCTTTATCTTTAATACATCATGTTTAACCTTTTTGATAGCAGAGTTGAAGAGTGTTCTGTTAATACACACAATCATTTAATAATGTTTTCTAAATGTGAGCTGCAACCTAGTAACTCTCCCTTTGGAGGGGTGAGACAGGGATTCATGTGCCAAGGGCAAACCCCTGAGAGCAATCAAGAGGCTGGACCTAGTGGCAGGACTAGTCCACTAGTCTTAGAGGAGATCGTGTCTCTTTTTAGTTCTGTTAATGAGAAGGGAATCAGACAAAGGTCAAAAGCAGGGAAGATCAGTTTTGGGGAGCACTTTTTACAGGGATTAGAATGCGGAAAAAAGCTAGACCAAAGCTGAGCCTAACTGGATGGTGAGCCTGGATGAATAATGGCAGTAGGAAACAGAAAACTACCTAACCAATATAAGTGTCAGGAAGCATTTAAAAGCTATTGTAAATGTGATAATAATAAAGGTATTTAATGTATTAATACATAAATAAATTCAACTCAAATATTTACTAAGTGTCTACTACTGTGCATTGAATATTTTCTGGTTCAAACCAAAATAACTTTCACAAGTATATTGATAGCAGTATTTGTGCTATCATAAATAGTAGAATCAGCCATGTCTTCTTTTTTTTTTGGGGGGGGGAGGGCAGTTGGGGTTAAGTGACTTGCCCAAGGTCACACAGCTAGCTTTTTGTGTTAAGTGTCTGAGGCCGGATTTGAACTCAGGTACTCCTGACTCCAGGGCCGGTGCTCTATTCACTGCGCCACCTAGCCACCCCTCAGCCATGTCTTCTGATGATAATTTCAAATAAAATCTTAAGTACTATACCTTTGCTGTAAGGAGGAGGGCCAGAAGAAGGGTTCCTATTACTAGCAAAAATATGATGAAAATGCTGATTATTTTATCTAGCATTTTCTCCAACCACACGATCATCTGTGCAAAAACAGGAGAGAAAATAAGATTTACAAAATGATGTTCCAGCAATTTTGCTTATTTATTCAAATGCAAGATAGACTGTATTCTTGGCATTAGAAATGATGGTATTTGAAAAAATGTTAAAATGTAAGCAATTCTGCAAATTAAATTACATATATACACAACAGAACTTACCCCGGGGAAATTATCATATGAAAAAAATGGCATCCAGTTTAAACATCAAGTATATTTATTTGTCTTGAGTTCATGTTAGGAAGAATTTGGAGAGTATTCACAAAAAATCTGGGAAAGTAGTTTGGTACATTTAATTTTGAAAGTTTAGCTTTGTTAATACACATACACACACAGGTAATATAAAAATAAATCTGGGGGTGGCTAAGTGGCGCAGCGAATAGAGTACTGGCTCTACTGGAGTCAGGAGGACCTGAGTTCTAATTTGGCCTCAGACACTTAGCACTTACTAGCCATGTGACCTTAGGCAAGTCACTTAACCCCAACTGCCCTGCCCTCTCTTTTCCAAAAAGAAAAAAAAAAAGAATCTGAATCACTGTCAAGTTTTACTAAAGTTTAATTTAAAGAGAATTATTTTAAAGAAATATTTCTAGTACTAAAATCACATCTAAGCACTGAAGAGTACAAAAGTGCTAACTACACCACCTGTAATATAGTTGTCTTACATTAACACAAAGAAAATAAAAGCAACAGGTTTGATGTGAAAATAACTATTTTTAGATCTCAAAAAAAAAAACCCAAGGAAAATGTGATTTTTTAAAACCTAAGGAATTAATACATTAAAATGCCTGAAAAATGTTTACAAAAAAGGTATTCACAAACTAACTTATCTTTCTTTTGTGATGATTACCACTTTCTCCCTAAATGCTACTCAATGTAAAAAGCAAAAAATCCCTTTATTTTCTGAAGTTTGAACAAAAATACACATCATTTATTAAATGAGTCTAAAAAATATGGCAATGTCTTCTACATGTGAAATTTCTGTTGCTATACCATCTTTTTTTTTTTACACATTGAGATACTGGCACTCATCTTCACTTTAGGTTATTTCAACACTACCATTTTACTAGTGGTTATTGCTGAAAAGTAACACTCTATTTCCTTCAGGGATAATTTGCTGAGTAATTTTGCAAGTAAAATCTTTATTTTCCTTCCTAAACAAAGATATTTAATATTTGAGAAAGAAGACAATTGTACACAAAGAAAATGCAGTTATTTTTTCTTTATTAACTACTCATTATGAGAAGAAAGATTATATGCTTCAGAATTCTAAACTGCTTTATTATTTACAAGTGAACCAAAGTGATTCCATTAGTACTAATAGCAATGCTCTTGTGCTATAGACTTATTATATTAGTAATATTTAAATTTGGTTTACTGACATGTATTTTACCAGAAGGGCCTATATGAATACCACCTGAATTATAAAAACAAAATAATGATGAAAAGGCATCATGAAAACTTTTTCTAAGAATTTTTACCATGGAAAACTAACAAAAAAACAAAAACTTTAATTATTATTAGGTTACTGACTAACTGGTTGCTAAGTTACCTTTCCCTATTTCTTCCATGTAATTATATACATAAATGAGGCTACTATTACTAGACCAAAATTAGATTTATCCTGGAGGAAAACGCTTATCTTTAAATATATTTTATTAAAGTTAATGACATAAGGATTAAATTTCAGTGCATGCTGTCAAAACACCCAAGACAAAAGCAAGTATAGAGTAATAAACAGCGATTTAAGATATGGAAGGTCTTTTTAAGATATATCAAATTTTGAAATGAACAAAAAAGGAAGCTATACAAATTTTTGTAAAATTAAGCATTCTGAAATCAAGGATACTTATGCTATATTTCTATTCAACAAAACAATTACATTTTCTATTTAAAATACAGTATGTTATATATTCCTAGATAGAATTTTAAAAAACAAACTCCTTGGAAATTATTAATACTTATCTATATATCTATAACAGAAAATAAATGATCTATAAACAGTATGTATTTTAATTACAGATATTTTTAAATGTACACATTTAGAATCTTCATAAAAACTCAATTTCTAAAATAATTTCCACTCATAGCCAACCTTAGCATTTAGACTGGGGACGAGGAAATATTTTTTTCTCTTAAGGGCCACAGCCCCCTAGAAAGAAATCAACCAAGAGTTAGCAAAGTAAAAAAGTAACTTAATTTGAGTTTCTGTTGTTTTTAAGATTTAGAAAACCTTTTATTTGTATACTTCAAAATTAAGAACATAAAGCTCTATTAAGTTTATGATTGGTAAGTTGTTCTTAGGCCGCAGGATAGCTAGCTAAGGGCTCAGAAATAGAAAACTGAAGGGAAGGGTCAGACAGACAAGCAAGGGGAATCAAAGAAACAAAAACTAAATTGGACAGAACAAATCATAGAAGTTGAGAAATTAAAAGAACCTTTAGAAAAGGTCAGAAAATGACAGCTTCAAAAAACCTAAGAAGACATATACTGATGTAGAGTGAATTCAGTAGAACTAGGAAAAGAAGTTATGTTATATTGACAACACTGTAAAAACAAACCATTTTGAAAGACTTAAGTCTCCGATCAATGAAATGAATGCTATCCATCACCTGAGAAGGAGATCACATGATCTCTAAGGTAGCCCTTCCAGTCTTATATTCTGCAATTCTATGAAAAGGTAATGATTTTGCCCATGGTGAACAAGGTGTGACATCCATCAACAAGTATTTATTGGATAAACATCTGCTATGTGCCAGAGTTATATACCTTAGAAATGATCTCCTCCAATCCCTTCATTTTTACAGAGGAAGAAACTGAGTTTCAAAGAAGTTAAAATGACTTGGGTGCAAAAGTAAAAAAAAACTAGATTTGGAGTCAGGGACCTGGGTTCTATGAGTCAGTATGTGTGCTACACTGGACTTTGGAAAAACCAAATTTACCTTTTGTCTATTTGGATCCTACTGGAAAGTAACAAATTGTGGGGAAACAAAAGAAAGCTGGGGGAAAGTAGAGAACAGAAACTAACCAGGAAAAAGTGGGTTGAATGGGAGTGAAAACTAGAGATTATGTTAACATGATGGGAACATAAACATAAACTGAATAGGTTATGTTTAGTTCTGCCTGGGTCCAATTAGACAAAAATGATTTTTATCCTTAAAGTCTAATATGACTTTTCTTAAGTATAGCCCATTTAGTGGCTCCTCTTGGATATTATCATCCATTATTTCAGGCAGAGGATGACTTTGTCCTATAAATTTGTTTCCTGGTAAGACTTTTGAACTCTCACACTACAGGGGAGAGTAGTCATTTTGGATAGTTTTAAAAAATGATAACTAGGGGGGCGGAGCCAAGATGGCAGCGTAGAAGCAGCAAGGTCCCGCAGCTCCCACACCGCCACCCTAAACACCCAGAAAATCCGAGCCCAGACAAAGTCTAGGAAAGTCTAGGACTCTCAGACTCCCACAAATCCAGAGAACACAGCTCTCGCTGAAGGCAGCTCGGCAGCAGGGGCTCAGCGTGGCAGCCGGGCAGAGGCTGGAACAGCCGGAAGCCGAGACCGCGGCCAGGCCTGGGGCAGTGGGAAGGAGCTGAGCCGAGCCCGCAGCCAGCCTGCAGCAGTTCTACAGCCTCCAGCACCCCCGCATCTGCCAAGGCGTGAGGAGCAGGATGGGAGAGGCAGCTGGCACCAAGAACGGCCAGC
>JAQQSW010020972.1:0-10749 GCA_028646575.1 Pseudocheirus occidentalis | reverse complement strand
TAAAGTTAATGGTTGCCCCAGGAGTGGAAGATTAGTATATTGTGAATTGTTGATTGAATAAACTCCCTCTTAGGCAAACTAGGTCATTCCTTTTGTTAATTGATTGATTGAATCTGTAAATGTGAAGTTAAGCTGGTTCCCCTCTTAGGGAAACCAGGTGAATTGATTGATTGAATGATTGAATATTTAAATGTGAAGCTGGTTTCTCCCTTAGGGAGAGACCAGATTGTTTCTTGTTCCTTTCTGTAATAAGATATAATATTGAGACTTTCCTTGTTCTAAATATTGTATATAATATTGTGAATTGTTGATACTGTGAATATTGTACTGAATCTTGATTTGTAATGGAATAAACAGAGTGTTCACTAATACTGTGTAATCCAAATCTTAAAAGCTGTTCACAGTAGCATTCTCTCAGGAATCTACTGCTGATTGGCTTTACACTATGCTCTTTCTGTGATCATGACTTTCAGGTAGTCAATAATTTTAAAATGATCTCTCCTGGATCTATTTTGCAGGTCAGTGGTTTTTCCAATGAGATGTTTCACATTGCCTTCTATTTTTCTTTTGCTTTGATCTGTTTTTAGAGTATCTTGATTTCTTATAAAGTCATTAGCTTCCAATTGCTCCATTATAATTTTGAAGGAGTTATTCTCTCTAGTGAGTTTTTGAAATTCCTTTTCCATCTGTGCAATTTGGCTTCTTAAAGCATTATTTTCCTCATTGGCTTTTTGGGGCCTCTTTTGCCATTTGAGTTAGTCTGTTTTTAAGGTGTTATTTTCCTCACTGTATTTTTGGGTCTCCTTTAGCAGGCTGTTGATGAGCTTTTCATGATTTTTTTGCATAATCATCATTTATCTTCCCACTTTTTCCTCCACTTCTCTTACTTGATTTTTATAATCCTTCTTAAAGTCCTCCATGGTCTATAACCAATTGATATTTCTCTTGGAGGCTTTTGATGCAGGAGTTCTGACTTTACTGTCTTCCTCCTGTTCCAGGCATTGATCCTTTGTCCCAGAAAAAGGATTCTATGGTATGTTTGTGCTCATGTTGCCAGCCAATTACTTGACTTTTGAGATCTTTGCCACAGTAGAACTCTGCTTCCAGCATGGAGAGGGCTTTGTCACAAATCACTGGTGTTTTTGAAGCTTCCAGAAGTATTCGTAAGGCACCCTCTCTATAGCCCCCACAAGCTCTGGCTCACTATCCACACACCCATGGACCACCACTCAAGACCACCGTCCAGATCCTAGCATGTTAAAGCAAGACTGATTACCCTCTGAATGTTTGCTTGGTCCCCTTATGGTCTGCAGGCCAGGAGCTCTTGAGACAGCCAACCAGTGCAGCCTCCATGCCTCTGTCACTTCCCTCCCTGGGGCAGGAGTTGGACCATGCTCATCTATCGTACCTGTTCCAACAAAGTTCCACACTGACCTTTTACTTTCTCTTTCGTGTTTATGAGCTGAGAAGTGTGGAAACCACCAGAGCTGCTGGTGATTCACTCTCCTGAAGTCTGCTCTGCCCAGCACTGGTCAAGGCTGCCCTGGGGCCTGAACCACAGCTCATGGGGGCTGTGCTTAACTCCCAGTGTGCTGTGCTGTGATAGACCTTTCCTGTTGGCCTGCAGGGCTGCCCTCAGTGGGAGATTTGTTTCTCTCCGTATCTATGTGGGTTCTGTAGCTTTAAAGTTTGTTTAGAGTGATTTTTTTATGTCTTGGAAGTAATTGGAGTGGAGCTCATGACAAGTTTTTGCTTCTACTATGCCATCTTGGTAGCCCTTAATCTGCATCACTGTTTGGCAGCTTGGAATACTTTTCCATTTCACCTCTGTGCTCAAACCTTCTCTCTATTGTTTATATACCATCTATATGTGGAACCTGCAGCCTTCAGGCCTCATGTGGCCCTCTAGTTCCTTGAGTTCAGGCCTTTGATGGAATCCAAACTTCAAAGAACAAGTCCCCTTAGGAGAAGGATTTTTTTGTATAAAATGTACACTTAGTCAAAAGGCCACACCAAAGGATCTAGAAGGTCTCATGAAGCCCAGAGGCTGTCGGTTCCCCACCCCTGCTGTACAGATTTGTTTTCACTTTCCCATGTAAATGCCAGCTCCTTGAGTTCTGTGACAATTTTTTGCATTTTTTTTCTTTGTATCCCTCAAACTTAGTACAATGATTAGCAATGGTTAAGCATGGTATATTGACTGATTGACTCTCTCGAATTAGGAGAGACAGCTAGGAGGATTAGTGGATTACTGTATTAGGCCTAGAGTCAGGAAGAACTGGGTTCATGTTCAGACTCAAGTATTTAAAAGTTGTGTGACCTGGGTAAGTTACTTAATCTTTGTTTGCTGCAGTTTCCTCAACTGTGAAATGAGGATTCTAATAGCACCTAACATTCCAATATTTCACATATTTTTAAAGTGCTTAGCACAGAGCCTAATACATGGTAGATGCTTAATAAATCCTTCCTTTCTTTATCCTTCCTTCCTTCCTTCCTTCTTCCTTCCTTCCTTCCTTCCTTCTCTTTTCCTTTTAGTTTTATTATGCTTCAATATCCTTGACTGGATGACTTTTCATTTGCCTGACCCCTAAATTTGTCTGTCCTGCCCCAGATTCTGACTTGAGCCCTGTACTTTTGAAATCTGTATTTGAGGAAATGCCAAGGCCATTCACTTTCAATTCTAACCATGCTCTGATACTAATTCTCCAGAATTTTACACCCTACTCCATGCTATTCCCCATCACGTCACAGATAACCTTCTTCATGACACTACAGCTTGATTTTGAATATTGTCTGGTATGGGAGAAAGAAATAGTTCCTTTAAGAACTTGGCCTTTTCTCCCATTTTCATCCTTGCAATGTACACAGGTACTTTCCTCTGAATAGTTTGGTTGAAGGGAGTAGAGTGTCAGTAGTATGAGGGGAATGGTTGGAAAAGACTGGTGACTTCCCCATTCCAGGGGTGGGGGCCAGATGAGAGGGGCTGAGAATCCTATGTCTCCTTCCTGCAACACTGAAGCAGATGGACTTTTCCCCCACAACACTGTAAGACTTCTACATTGATACTGAAATATCAACAAAGTTGTCTCCAGGATAAAACTCAATAAAAATTTTAGGTAATTTCATATCTTGATCTTTCTGAAGCAAATGATGGGGCTGACCACAATCTCTTCTCAGTTGCTTTCTTTTCTACTTGTTTCATACTATACTAGTTTTTATTCTACCTCTCTCATTCCTCTTTTGTCTTTCTCTCCTTATTAACTATACTATTTTTGAACCCTCAAGACAAAGAATTCTCAAGGTTTGGTTCTTTTCTCTCTGTATGCTTTCTCCTTTGGCATTCCTCTAGCTTCAAATACTACCCTTACAGCAATGGCTAAGAACTTACTATCTCCCTCCCTGACAGTCCTTTGACATTCTCAGTTCACGTCTGTAACTGCCACAGGATAACTTCGTGATGTAACATTAGCAAATATAACTCAACATTCCATTAAACAGAGTTTTTCCCATTTCCTCCTAACTACCTACTCCTTCTATCTAACAGTTTCTGCAAGTGGTGCTACCATTTACCCAATCTTCTGGGTTTGACACTTTTATTTTTGACTTCTTGTTTTCTCCCTCCTCAAATTTCTTGTCAGTTATGCCAAGATATTCTTAACCTTATTTCATATAATTTCATATAATTACAGACTTGTGAGAGTTGGTTGGGGTTCCAGCTGCCATCTAGTCAAGAGCATCTGCCATCTGTCCCCAAGAGCAAGTCCAATTACACCATAACAAATAATTGGTGATCCAGGTTCTTTCAAATTGGTCTCATTTTTCCAAATCATCCTCTCTCTGCTTCCACTAATGCCACTTATATTTACGTTATTATCACTATTGTAGGTGCATGATACACACACATGTATATGCAAATTTTTATAATACACAGAAACACATAAAATCAGTGACAGAAAGAATAGTCCTATAGATCTGTAAATAATAATTTTTCTTCCTAAGAACTTTCATATGGAATTAATATAATCAGAAAGAGGATGTGGAAAGCAGTTGTTGCTATAGACATGGCAAACTGCCTGATCTGAGTCTTCTGTGAATTTTCTTTTACAAGGATTTAGGAGTGCCTTTATAATCTATGCTTTTGGAAGATTTGCTCCTGGTTACTGACCTTCTCCTCCTTACACTAGGTGGCTGCACAAAAACTACCAGCAGGTCTTGGCTCTGGAGTTTGCTGTCGAGGAGATCAACAAGGACCCGTACTTACTCCCCAATGTTACCTTGGGAATCCACCTCCACGACACCTACCACAGTGATGCCAGGACTTTGGAGAGCTCCCTGAGGTAGCTGTCAGGGAGAAGTCAGACCATCCCTAATTACAACTGTGAGGAGAAACACAAGTCTGTGGCTCTCATTGGAGGGGCTACATCTGCATTGTCAGTTCAAATGGGGATGCTCTTGGAACTCTACAAATTTCCACAGGTGAGGGATTTTTTTGTGGCGTGGAGAACAGAGGACACTTGTGTTGCCTGCACTCACAGAACCAACTGAAATGGAGGAACATGAATAATGAGTCTGTGGGCCAGGTGGAGATTGCTTTCTTATGTTTATTGCATGCTAAGCAAATGTCAAATAAACATCTGAGGGTACTCTAGCTAAAATACTTACATGATGCTTTCTCATGGGAAACTTCATGTTGTTTCCTATATGAGGCACTTAACTTGCCACCTTCAGAAGGCCATTTCCATGGGACACTCCCTTTCTTGTCTCATGTGTTACTATTTTATCTGTATCACTCAAGTGGCCAGGGTTTCAGGGATGGTCAGAATGTTCCAAGCCTCCCTTGCATGGGGGAGTGAGTAACAGGGTGTGTAGAGTCAACTTCCTGAGATAGTGGACCCAGCCTAGATTCATGCCCATGGGATGCGGACCCCTCAGAGCCCTCAAAGCGCCCCTTACACAATTGGGGTTAATTGGCTTGCCCAAGGTCACAAAGGAAATAAATATTAAGTGTCTGAGGCCAGATTTGAACTCAGGTCCTCCTGACTCCAGGGCCAGTGCTCACCTAGCCACCCTAGGTGAGGGATTTTGAATGAGTCATCTGTCTCTTGAACTGTATTACAGCCCCTGAGCCTGAAATAGGTTGCCGGTTCTTGTAAATATTTCCCCAATGGGTAGCTTTGAAAGAATTTTAGCCATTATAACTTGATAGTTCTTTGAACATAGTTCCAAATTGTTTTTTAGAATGGTTGGATCAGTTCACAATTTCACCAACAATGCATTCATGTCCCTGTTTTCCCACATGTCCTCCAACATTCATCATTTTTCTTTTTGTCATATTTGCTAGTCTGTTAGAGTTGAGCTGTGGTACTTAGAGCTGTTTCAATTTGCATTTGTCTTTTCTATGGTAATTTAGAGCATTTTTTCATATGACTATACTAACTTTGATTTCTTTGTCTGAAGACTAAGTGTTCATATCCTTTAACCATTTATCAGTTGGAGATTTATTTTTATAAATTATTTTTATAAATGTGGCTACATTCTCTATATATTTGAGAAATGAAACCTTTATCCCAGGTGGTAGCTGTCAACATTTTTTTTTCAAATTTTCTGCTGTCCTCTTAATTTTGATTTCTTTGTTTTTGTTTGTGTAAAATCCTTTCAATCTTATATAATAAAAATGATTCATTTTCCATTTTGTTATGTTCTCTCCATTTAGCTTGTTGCTAAATTATCCCTCTGTCTGTAGATTTAGCAGACAAATTATTTTGTGCTCTACAATTTTACTTAGGACTGGCCTGCACAAACATTGTAGGTGCCTTATGGCCCATGTGCCGCTTGTAGCCCATCAGAGGATTTTGGATAAATATAAAAATGCAAATCCCTGTGCAAAACTGTCTCTGTAAAGCTCTCTTCTGGTAGTTCTGCACAACATAAGGCCACTTATACCCGCAAATGATTTTGAGTGGCGCAGGAAAAATGTAGAACTTATAAAACAGGCCTGCACACCATGTGCCCTGTGGGTCACTTTGGTGTGTGGTATGATGCCGGTATCAGTTTATATGTGAGTCATGTACTCCTTTGACTTTATCTTGGTATATGGTGTAAGATTTGGTCTGTAACTTGTCTTTGAGACATGTTGTTTTCATATTTTCCCAGCAGTTCTTTTCTGTCAAAAATTAATTTTTGTCACAAAATTTGGATCTTTAGTTTTATCAGACATGAGATTACTAAGGTTATTTGCTAGACTTTTTCAGTCACCTAATCTATTCTATTGATCCACCACTCTATTTTATAACCTGTACTTGAGTGTTTGACCAATTTCCTCTTCCTAACAAAATTGGAGATCTTGTATGGTGAGGCCACTTTCTTTCACATTTTTTTTCATTGATTCCCTTGATAGTCTTGACCTTTTCTTTCTTTGTGATGAATTTTGTTATTACATTTTTCTAGCTCTAAAAATAATATTTTGGTAATTTGATCATTATGACACTGGACAAGTAGATTAATTTAGGTAGATTTGTCATTTTTGTTATCTTGGCTCAGTCTAACTTTGGGCAATTAATGTTTTTCCAATTGTTTATATCTGATTTTATCTGTCAGACAACTATACTTGAATTCAAAACTCAAAACAATATCTGTTACAGTCACAAGAACCTCCAATGGCATGTTCTACTAATCAGAGCTTAGGGTTAGATACTATTATTTTCACTTTCACAGAGTTGCAATAAGCAATAAAAATTTACCAAAATTCACATACACACAAGATATTTCACTTAACATCATTCACTTTATTTTCTCTTCTTCCTCTTCTTGGGTTTATGCTTATTTTGGAATAAAGCTCAGTCATTAAAAATCATTTCTATATTATAAACCAACTTGTAAATTCTCAATCATCCAATTTCACTGGATAGGATCTCTATAATGCATAGCAAGGTATTTTCCCAAGGTTGATGACCTTGTCCACCAGATAGTTTGACTTTACAGATAAAGGGGATTCTACAAGGTCTTTTCTTTGTACCTTTTTTCATATAATAATAATTACCTATATATATTATATATACCATATAATTTCCCTATAATTTTTCCTGTGTTTTCCAAACTTATTACTCACCAACAGACAAAAGTGGTAGGATTTTCCCCAAGTAATTGCAACTTGTTTATCTATACAAAACATTTACATAGCAGTCATATTGTGAAAGAATAACTGTATCTCCCTCCATCCTATCCCACCCCCCACTTATTTTATTTCCTACTTTGACCCTGTACCTTTTCAAAAGTGTTTGTTTTTGACTACCCCCTCCAAAATATGCTCTCCTATCATCCCCCTCGTTATCCCCTTCTCTTCTACTTTCCTGTAAGGTATCCAACTGAGTGTGTGTGTTATTCACTTAGTAAGTCGAATCCAATGAGACTAAGGCTGATTCACTCCCTTTCACCTCCCTGATCTTTCCCCTCCATTGTAATAGCTTCCTTTTGCCTCTTTTATGTGAGATAATTTACCTGATTATATCTCTCCCTTTCTTCTCATAGTATATTTCTCTCTCACTTCTTAATTTTATTTTTTAGACATCATCCCTTCATATTCAATTCACCCTGTCCCCTCTGTATGCATATATACACATATGCAAACACACATACAACCACCTATACATACATACATACATATACCCACATTTATGTATGTATGTATGTATGTATATTTACATATTCCCTTCAACTTTCCTAATATTGAGAAAAGTCTCATGAGTTACAAATATCATTTTTATGTGTAGGAATGTAAACAGTTTCACTTTAACAAGTTATTTATGATTTCTCTTTCCTGTTTACCTTTTTATTATCTTGCTTCCTGTATTTGAAAGTCAGATTTTCTGTTCAGCTCTAGTCTTATCATCAAGAATGCTTGAAAGTCCTCTATTGCATTGAATGTCCATATTTCCCCCTGCAGTATTATACTCAGTTTTGCTGGGTAGGTCATTCTTGGTTTGAATCCTAGCTCTTTAAACCTCTGGAATATCATATTCCAAGTCCTTTGCTCCCTTAATGTAGAAGCTGCTCTTCTCCATCCATTTTCACTATTTTTATCCATATCATTTGCCTCTTATTTCTCCCCATTCAGATTTCCTATGGTCCATTTGATCCCAGCCTGAGTGACAAGGTCCAGTTTCCTTCTCTCTATCAAATGGCCCCCCCCAGGATTCCTCCTTGCATGTAGCCATTGTCCGGCTGCTGTTGTATTTTGGTTGGACCTGGGTGGGACTGGTTGCCCCAGATGACATGAGAGGAGAAAAATTCCTTGGTGACATAGGAGAAGAAATGAGCCGGCACAAAATCTGTGCAGCCTTCACAGAGAAGATCTCTGTCAGTGACAGACGCCATGCAGAATTGTATACTAATTTTTTATTAAGGATTGTGGAATCATCAGCCAAAGTGTATGTGATCCATGGTGACACTGATTTATTAATGACCTTGAGGTATTCAGTTCCCTTTTTTACATTTACATGGAAGCTTTGGATCATTACTGCTTATGGGAATATCACCATGAAACCCCACCAACATCAGGGTGACTCATTTCATGGGGCTCTATTATTTTTACACCAGACACATGAGATTCCTGGCTTTAAGACCTTTCTGAGGACAATTAACCCTGCTAAATATCCTGAGGACAGTTTCCTTCACAGTTTCTGGTCTTCCGCTTTTGAGTGCCAAGTGGAAACCACAGAACCAGTTCAAGAGGCATGTTCACCAAATACCTCCTTGGAGATGTTACCTCTGAAATATTTTGACATGACTGCATCTGGTGCTAGTTACACCATCTACAATGCTGTCTATGCTGTGGCCTGGTCCCTTCATGAAATGCTCTTGAATAGCTTGGAGATGGGATGTATGGGGGATATAAAGAATCTGATCCCTCATCCTTGGAAGGTAATATTGACTTCTAATGGGCACCTAGCCATCTAGGTTAACTCACACTTCTGAGGTTCCAAGATGATTTGAGTAAGATACCGTTAATTTTCTAGTTTCTTATTGTTTGTCTTCTTCATCTTCTGAATTCATTCTATTAATGCTGAGTCTTTATGGTGGCTTGCTCAAAACTTCCTCTGGGGCTCAGGGTTATTTGTTTCTGATGAGTTCTGTTTTCTCATTTCAATAGGAATCCTAATAGAGCCTACTTAAAAGAATTCTTGTGAGGATCAAATGAGATGCTTTTTGTAAATAACTCAGCACAGTGCTTGGCACATAATAGGGGTTTAATAAATGCTGTTTTTCTATTCCATTCTATTTCTTGCACAAATTCTATGAGTTGTGTAGCTCCTGAGGTTGATTAAAGATTGATAAAGGAACTGTATCAAGGAAATCTAATAAAGGCACGTTGAGGTACACACTCCAAGCAAAATGAATTTATTAACAGTGACACTCATAACTGTTAACAAAGTAGAGGAGAGTCTCAACTGAAGTAAAGCCAGCAGGTCCAACGAGAAGGGTCATAACAACACAGAGACCCACGGCATCCTTTAGTCTTCCCACAAACCAACATTTATTTACTCACAAATCTAAGTGTCTCCTTTGGTACATCCTTTCCTGCCTCCAATCTCTAACTGTTCTGACTCCCACTTGTGGGTTCTTTTCCACCCTTCAGCAAAGTCCTCCCACCACAGGCTCCATGTGATTACATTTAGCCTGTTAGGGGTCAGGTTATATCTTCAAAGAAGGGAAAATCTTCAAATTCCCTTCGGCCTATTAAAGGGCAGTTGTAGAAATCAATACAATATAAAATCAGTTATATTGCGGAATCAATACAGTAGAAATAAAATATAGAAGCTAGTGCTAATATTAGGCACTGGGCCTGAAGTCGGGAAGACATCTTCCCGACTTCAAATCTGGCCTCATGTACTTACTAGCTGTGTTACTGGCAGGGCAAATCACTTAACCCTGTTTATCTAAGTTTCTTTTCTAGAAAATGAGCTATAGAAGGGAATGGCAAACCCCTCTAGCATCTTTGTCAAGAAAATCCCAATTGTGGTTATAAAGGGGTTGGACATGACTGAAACAACTGAAGAACAGAGATTGCTATCATAATGAGTGAATAACTGTTTATTAAGCACTTGCTGATTGCCAAACACTGTGACGTGTGCTTTATATATAAATACAAAGTCACAAAATGTTCTTTGCCTCCAAGGAACCCGTTTTTAGAACCAGCAGACATTAAAGAGTGGTGAGCATGTAGGTGCATTTTAACTTAGCATGTTGGATGGTGAGTAATTTTAGAGTTGAGATGATTAACACACTCTTTCCAGGGACAATGATATAGATTATTTGGTCCAGAACTCTAGGACAGATGGGGTTGTGGGGTATTTGAAGAGGACATTTGTTAGCTAAGTTGCAGGCAATAATATTGAACAGATAACAGGAGTAGAGATAGAAATAAAGCATGGCTGCTCTGTGGTTAGTTCTGACTGAATGACAAGGCCAGGTGAAGAGGTCACTAATCAGGAATGGAGAGCCTAAGGGAAGGTGCCCTGGTGATGGAAGTGTTCAGGCCTACGGGCCATAGGTTCTTTTTTTTTGATTTTAATTTATTTTCTTGGTTACATCATTCATTTCCACAAGGTTTTGAGTTACAGATTTTCTCCCCTTTTTTGCCCCTACCCCCCAGCCCAGAACATTGATCCCACTGTAAGGCCCCTCACACAACCTGTTCCCTTTTATGCCCTCCTCCAACACCCCTCTAGCTATCTAGCAGGGCAGGGAGGG
>JAQQSW010020971.1:0-10750 GCA_028646575.1 Pseudocheirus occidentalis | reverse complement strand
CCACACACACACACACACACACACACACACACACACACACACATCAATGTCCTTAGTAAAATGTGGTTACTATAAATGAATCCAGTCTTCCAGCTGTGATCTTAATAGTACAAAGTACAATAGGATTAATCATGTCCTCTTTCTGAAAACTGTGCCTCTCAAAGCAGCTCAAGATAGAATGCTCTTTTTTGGTTACCTTGCAGTCCACTAAAAACCCTAGATTCTTTTCATTTGAATTGTTGAGTCTTCACAATAAGTGTGAAGTTGTGTTTTTGAGTCCAAATATAAGGCTTTACACTTATCCTTATTATAATTCATCTTATTAGGTTAGGGTCAACGTTGAGTTAATAGGCTCTTGGTTGATTGTTACAGCACATATCCACTTTCTTGGTTTTGAAGCATCTGTAAATTTGACAGGAAGTCCACCTATGCCTTTATCTGAATCATTGATTAAAAAAAAAGTATAGTGCCAAGCATAGATGCCTGCTGTATTACTTTAGGCAGCTAGGTGGCACAGTGGATGGAGCACCAGACCTGGAGTCAGGAAGACTCCTCTTTGTGAGTTCAAATTCAGCCTCAGACACCTGTTTGCCTCATCTGTAAAATAAACTGGAGAAGGACAATGACAAACTACTCTAGTATCTTTGCCAAATCAGATTATAAAGAGTCAGATGTGACTGAAAAATGACTCCATGATAACACTCATTCCTTTGGAGACCTCCTTGCTAGTTCACATTGAAACATTCATGACTTTTTTTGGATCTAGCCATTCAATCAGTTTTGTAATTCTTTTAGCCCCCATCTTTCCAACTTGTTCATAATAATACCATTATAGACTTTATCAAATCCTTTCCAAAAATCTAGATAAATTTTTTTGTTTCATTAAAGTTTTTTTTTAATGAGCAGAAATTTGTTTGTTTATTTCCATCTTCACTTTTATATCTCCATTATGGCATTTCCTGATATATCATTCTTGAAACCATTTCCAAAAAGGAGATAAAGTTAGTTTGACCTCACCTCTTCTTGATGAAGCTAAGCTGATGTGTTTGTGGGCCAACATTCCTTCCTTTGCCAGATGTTTGCTACCTTTCCTTTGATAATGTGTTCCACAATTCTACCAGATATAAAATTCAAATTCACTGGCCTGTAATTTTCTGATTCTGTTCTATTTCTTTTAATGAAAATTGGGATAATATTTGCCTTTCTCTAATCCAGTAGTACTTTCCCCATTCCCCACAGAACCTTCACTCATTGCGGGAAGTCTAGACTACATTATAACTTTCATACAATGATGAAACCATGAATTGCAACACTTTAAAAGAAAGGCTAGTTGTTCATTAAACATACTTTTTTAGGCAGCTGGAGATATTTATTTGCCCCAAGGTCCACTTGATTCTGCATATCTTTGAATGCTCTGCCTTTTGACCAGACTTACTGGGTTACACTTATTTAAGTTTATTGCTTTCTAAATTATGAAAGCATGGTATTTCCTTTTCCATGTCATCTCCATCACAGCACTTGACAAAGATATGAACATTATTGTGGTGTTAATTGACAGTAAATGTTGTTCTGAGGAATGATTAGATTTACTTTCAGAATAGAAATGTCTCCTTCATTTAGATGGTATGTTAAGACTGCTGACCAAGAGTCACAGAATTTTAGCTCTGGAGGATCCATAGAAGTCATTTGTTCCAGTCATGAACATATGAGTAAACTACATCCCAGAGAAGTGAAATTTCACAATTAGTTGATAGAAAGTCTGGAATTTCAAGACTCAGATCTCCTAACATAAAAATA
This sequence comes from Pseudocheirus occidentalis, assembly GCA_028646575.1. NCBI lineage: Eukaryota > Metazoa > Chordata > Mammalia > Diprotodontia > Pseudocheiridae > Pseudocheirus > Pseudocheirus occidentalis. The sequence goes on along the minus strand of JAQQSW010020971.1, from coordinate 8,953 downwards.
TTTAGAAAACTAAGTTCATAAACCCTAGGTTAAGAACCCCTGATCTCATCCAAGCCCCTTATTTCATAGATCCTTAAGGAAACTGGAGCTCAGAGATACGAGAGACTTGCTCAAAGTCACATGGCAGAATTGGATTCATATTGATATCCCCTGACTTCTCATGAAGTGTTCTGTCCATCATGCCATTGCTAGGTCCATAGTCTTCTCTCTTGGGGTCAGGATACTGGATTCTTCACCCTCCAAAGCTTGAGCAGACCTCTCCTCTGCAAACCTCACCAGTGGTAACCTAGCTTTGCCTGTTCTAAGAAATCATATATCTATTCTGCTTAGCTGGGGTAACATTCCTTATTACCAGGATAAATACTTATAGCTGAGATTCCAGGGTCTAATGCCTTCTCTGTATCATTGCCTCTCATTTAATAGAAAATAGATGAGAAGAAAGACCTTTGGTTTCACTGGTAAATCAGTCAACAAACATTTATTTATTAAGCTCTTACTATGTGCCTACCGTTGTGCTAAAAGCTAGGAATGCAAATATTACTAAAAAAAAAAGTTGTTACCCTCAAGGAGCTTAATGTAGAAGACTACACTTAAAAGGAAGATGAGAAGTGGCAGAGAGGGAAGAAGAAGAAGGTAATGGATAGGGGCATGGCGGAGGTATCTGGAGGAGTGTAACCTGGTGAGAAATGACTAGGTGGCTGGCTTAGGCACTCTCCTTAAATGGATGTTCTCAGTGGACTTTTTTTGTTAATAGTATTTTTTTCGGGGCGGCTAGGTGGCGCAGTGAATAGAGCACTGGCCCTGGAGTCAGGAGTACCTGAGTTCAAATCTGGTCTCAGACACTTAACACAAAAACTAGCCGTGTGACCTTGGGCAAGTCACTTAACCCCAACTGCCCTCCAAAAAAAAAAAAGAAGCAAAAAAAAAATAGTATTTTTTTCTAAACATATGTAAAAATAGTTTTCAACATTCATTTTTTAAATAAGATTTTGAGTTTCATATTTTTCTCCCTTCTTCCCTCCTCTCTCCTGTCTCCAAAATGCCAAGCAATCTGATATAGGTTATGTATGTGCAATGATGTCAAATGTATTTCCATTATCAGTCATGTTGTGAAAGAAGAAACAGAACAAAAGGGAAAAACCATGGGAAAAAACCCCCTCAGAAAACAACCGAAAAAAGTGAAAAAACCATGCTTTGATCTCCATTCAGACCCTATAGTTCTTTCTTTGGATGTGGGTAGCATTTTTCCATCATAAGTCATTTGGAATTGTCTTGAATCATTGTATTGCTGAAAAGAGCTAAGTCAATCATAGTTCATCATCACACAACATTGCTGTCACTGTGTACAATGTTCTTCTGTTTCTGTTCACTCAGCATCAGTTGAGTAAGTCTTTCCAGGTTTTTCTGAAATGCTCCTGTTCATCATTTCTTATAGCACAATAGTATTCCATTGCAGTGGAGTCTTTCAATCAGAAGGAGATGCCCCAGGGGCACCAGTGCTCTCAGTTCACACCAGGTGTGAGTTCTAAGGTTGAACCAATCTTCCAGAATTATATGAAGAGGTTCTGTGGAAAGAGTAATGCACCCAGGTTCAAATCATTCCTCTGATACTTTGTATCAGTGTGACTGTGGGCAAGTCACATATCCTGTCCAAGCCTCAGTCGCATCATTTATAAAACCAGGATAATGATAGCAATTGTCACTCACAGGGTTGTGAAAATCAAATTTACATTTTGTAAATCTCAGAGAAGATCTTTTTTTGTTGTTGTTCAATGGTATCTGACTCTTTATGACCTTCTTTGGGGTTTTCTTGGCAAAGATACTGGAGTAGTTTGCCATTTCCTTTTCCAGCTCATTTTACAGATAAGGAAAGTGAGGCAAACAAGGCAAAGTGACTTCCCAAGGGTCACACAGCTAGGAAGTGTCTGAGGCAAAATTTGAACCCAGGTCTTCCTGACTCCAGGCCTGGTGCTTTACCAGCTGCATCACCCAACTGCCTTATAGAGAAGTTTTATAAATGTCAGCTATTAGTATTGTTATCATCAAGAAGGACATCTGCTTGAAGTTTATTTCTGTCTCATAGAAAAGCCTGGGACCAGTAGTATTAGTGATTAACAAGGTTTCTGATAGTAGATACTTAAACACATTAATGCTTAATGACTGACTGAGGAATTGATTGGTGATAGGGGTGGTTGTAGAGCAAGGGGGTGCTATGTTAGGCAGTTTGATGTCAGGACATTCCTCAAGGTGCCTGTGACCTCTTAGAATCTGGGAGATTTGAAACTCAATGACCAGTTTATCCAGGGATAATTAGGATCTAAGAAAATTTGGCACATGACGCCCAGTCTCATATGATGCTGAATTATTCCGAGAAGCCAATCTCTTGCTTAATATTTCTTTTAAATAGGGAAACTAATTTGGTAAACAAAATTAAGGTCAGGCGTCTGATAAGTGAGTACAGAGCAGGGGCATCTGAATTTTTTCGATAATGAGCCATCTGACCATAAATCTATGTGCCAACGTAAGATAGGATTTTTACAGTACTAATTGAAAACATTCTAACTTTTCTCTTCTCTTTCAATGCCTATTTCTGTTTTCCCATCCTTTCCCCTCCTATTTTCTCCTATTCTTTCAGGGATTTTCATGGTACTAGGCAGACAGGATCTCTTTTGCTTGTCTGGGAGATGACTGAAAGAGCTTGCACTTCTGTTGTCCCCACCTCCACCAAAGCCCAATTCATGTAGTTTATCTCCATGAAACTTTCCCTGATGCTTCTTGTTGGACCACACTTGTCCCCCTCAGCTTTCACTTACTGCTTTGTTTTGTACACATCTATTATACTTATTTAATATTATAGTTACGTGTTGTCATTTTAACCTAATAGTTTGTGAACGTGATGAGGGCATGGGATTGTCTCCTGGCTAAACTGTGTTCTACACATTAGAAAAATGTCTGTTGAATTGAGTTGAATCCAAATCTGCTAAGGTGACACTTTTCAGAAGGCAGCTACATAACAATTTTAACAAACAAGTAGTTGGGCCTTGCTGGCCTTTTAGTTGACATATGCTAACACAGTGAGGTAATAATTTAAGAAAATCAGCCGGCCTCGATCTAACTAGGAGTTTGGCAGACTGCATTTGGGTCACAGGTCACATTTTAGACACCTGGGAGACGGGGATTGGTGCCATAGAGGGGACACTGGACTAGAAGATACAAACCCTGCCCTCTAGTCTGGGCTCTGCAATTCATTAGCTGTGTGACCTTGGGAAATTCAGCTATCTTCACTGAACTTTGATCTTCTCATCTTTAAAGTAGTAGATAGCAAGGTCAGTATTATCTCACATCCCTGTTTTGAGAATCAACTGAACAGCATGGAATTGTGGAAAGGTTAGGAATTAAACAATTAGCTCTGATACTGGTCTGAGTCCTTGGACAAATCTCTTTCCCTTTCTAGATCTGTGTCTTCATCTGCAATATGATTTTCCAAGATAACTTGTATGAAAGGTCTTTGTAAACTTTGAAGTACTCTATAAATATGAAGGGTTATTATTAGGGCTAAATAGATCTTCTTTAGTCAGCCAAGTGTTCCTCCTGGAGATACATTGCCCCAAATTTTCTCCCAAACCTCATTGTTTCTGGGATTCAGAATGTTCCTTTTGTTATTTTAATTATATTGGGTTGTTGTTGTTGTTTACATCAGAAAAGATAACTTCTTTGTTTCTCGTAGGTATCACCCTTGATCTTTTCCTAAAGTCAAAGCACGGGGCAGTTAGGTGGCATAATGGTTAGAGCTCTGGGCCTGGAGTCTGGAAGACTCATCTTCTTGAGTTCAAATCTGGCCTCAGGCATTCTCGCTGTGTGACCCTGGGCAAGTCACTAATTCCTATTTCTTCATCTGTAAAATGAGCCAGTATCTTTACCAAGATACCCCTGAATGGGGTTCCGGAAGAGTCAAAAGATTGAACAACAAAGGTTAAAACATTGTCTCCAAGGGCCTCCATTAAAATGCAAACATTTTACCTAGGAAGTAGAGTCTCTTGAGTTCTAGGTGGAGAGATATGGGCTGGACTGTCATACAGTTTGGTGGATTTAGAAACTGAATTATTAATCAAATGCCAAAAGTATTGATCATCCTGGAGGGAGTTTCCTAGTCAAGTGTCCATAGGCTCTGTCCTTGGCCTGATGCTACTCAATATGTTTATCAATGACTAGGGTGAAGGCATAGATGACATGAAGCTAGAAGAGATCATTTAATACATTACAAAACTGATTCTGGATTAGAAAGGACCTTATCCTTATGACTGGATGAGTAAGAAGGCCGAAGTTAAATGAAGATGGTAAAATCAGTAGGTACAAAAGCCAGTTCCTTGGCTTCAGTTAATCAACTGCATAAAAACAGAATCCAGGAAGCAGTTATCATGGAAAAGACCTAGGGTTTAGTAGCCCACAAATTCAATGTGAATAATGTTAGTCAACCAGCATTTATTAAATGCTTACTGTAATTAATCAATAAACATTTATTAGGCACCTCCTATGTGCCATGCACTGTTGTTAGTCCCTATGGCATACAGTAGCCAAACAAATTCCTGTATTCTGAGACTATAGTCAGGAGGAGTATGACGTCTAGGCCAAGGGAGGCTGTGGTCTCACTGTAATTTTCCATGGCTAGACCACATCTGGAGTATTGTGTTCAGTTCAGAGTACCATATTTTCAAAAGATGGAGCTCATCTAATGGAAGTTGACTGGCATAATGAGAAAATTTAAAACTATAGCTTATGAGGATTCATGAAAAGAAATGGAGCCATTTAGCCTAGAAACAAAAAGACTTTTAGGGTGATATAATAAGAATCTTCCAGAACTTGGAGGGCCTGTCATGAGGAGGAGGAATTAGCATTGTTCTACTTGGCCCTTGAGGCAGAACTGGGAATAATAATTCTAAATTACAGGGAGACAGATTTTGGCCCACCCTAAGGAAAACTTCCTAACCCTTAGAGCTGTCTGAAAATGGAATGTGCTGCTGAAGAGGGTGGGGAATTCCCTCAAGGGTTTACTGTAGCCTGGATAACCACTTGTCCAAAGGTTCATTCTTTCCTTCTGAGTTGTGTTCTGTAACTTTGTGAGGATTAACAGTTTATGGAGGTTTAATTGATGAGATTAGTGATCACTTCTGAGAGTTGTTAGAACAGTTTTGACAGGAGAGCAAGGAGTTAGCAATGAAGCTGCTAGGTGGTATAGCGGATAGAGTGCTGGGCCTGGAGTTAGGGAGACCTTCGTTCAAATCTGGCCTCAGACCCTTACTGTGTGGCCCTGGGCAAGTCACTTAACCTCTGCTTGCCTTACTTTCCTCTTCTGTAAAATGACCATCATTACAGCACTTAACTCAAAAATGTTGTTGTGAGGATGGATGGACTGAGGTGATATTTGTAAAGCACTTAGCACAGTGTATGGCACATGGAACTATATAAATACTTATCCACTCATTCCCCCTTCCTCCTAATGCTGGGAGAGGAATTTCTTTGGAAGGGGAAAGGCAGGGCAATTGGGGTTAAGTGACTTGCCCAAGGTCACATAGCCAGTAAGTGTTAAGTGTTTGAGGTCAAATTTGAACTCAGGTCTTCCTGACTCCAGGGCCGGTGCTCTATTTAGCCACCCCCTGGGAGAGGACTTTCTTAGGTAGGCATGTATGGGTGGGGATGATGCAGTGATGCTAATGGAGAGGGGATAGGCAAGCAGAGAAAGGAGGGGAGGAACAAAAACCAATGGTATATCAGAACACTGGACTGTAAGTCCTAAGACTTGAATTCTAATTTGAGTTTAATAAAAACTTGACACATTATTTGTTGACTGAATTAGCTATATGTATAAAATATTGAAGAATCATGGAATCTAAGAGCTGGAAGGGCTTCAGGAGTCATCTTGTAACATTCCTGGCAAGTGGTCATCTATCCTTTGTTTTAAGACTTCCAGTGATGGGGAACATGATACCTTCCCAGATAGATAGTTCTACTTTTGGCCAATTCTAATTTTTAAGAAATTCTTTTCTTTAGTGAGCTTTTGTACCTTTTTTCCATTTGGACAGTTCTATATTTTTAAGGAGTTGTTTTCTTTGGTGAATTTTTATACATCTTTTCCCATTTTTTGTATTCTCTTTACCAAGCTATTGGCTCTTTTTTCATGATTCTCTTGTACTACTCTCATTTCTTTTCTCATTTTTTCTTCTTTTTTCTCTTATTAGAGTTTAAAAATCTTTTTTTGAGCTCTTCCAGGAATTCTTTGGGAATCTAACATCAATTCACATTTTTTTTTTGAGGCTTTGCGTATAGCTGTTTTGACATTGTTGTCCTCTTCTGAGTTTGTTTTGAGCTTTTATGTCACCATAGTATCTTTCTGATACTATGAACCAGATTCTTTTTTTGCTGTTTGTTCACTTCTCAACACATTTCTTGACTTTTAACTTTATGTTAAAGTTGGGCTCTATTCCTAGAGTAGAGGGGACATTATCCCAAATTTCAGAGTTTTTTGTGCTATTGTTTTCAGAACTAATTCTGTAGACCTATAAATTGTTAGTTCTTCTAAGGTGGTATGATCTAAGGAGAGACATGGTCAGTGATCTTCTGGCCCATACTCTGGTCTGTTGGTGATCAAAAACACTCTTTTCCACTCTGGAACTATGATCAGGGTCCCCACTCCCCTGAAACTATGATCTTGAGTGTGCTAGTGCTCCTTCTTGCCCTGGGAATGCAACCCCAGCCTGCAACTTGGATCCCCATGTAGTCAATGCGACAGAGTCCTGCACCCAGTGCCAGCAACATTCTTCCAGTAATTTCCTTCTGACTTGTTATCTGGCTCCCTGTGGCCTGAGAGCTCCAGAAGTTGTCCCCCCTTCTGATTCAGTAGCCCTCAAGCCCTGTACTAGACTGTACTCCATTCTCACCCCAGTGAGACAGACCTTTCCTGTTGACCTTCTAGGTTGTCTTGGGCTGGAAAATTGTTTCACCCCATCCTTTTGTTGGTTCTGCTATTCCAGACTTCATTTTGAGGTATTATTTAAAGTTGTTTGGAGGGGAATTTGGGAGCATTAAGTCCAGTCTTTGCCTTTATTCAGCCATCTTGGCTCCACCTCTGCAGTTTTATTTTCCGATAGCACAAATTGTTAGAAGAGCAGCTAGGTGGCACAGTGGGTAGAGCTTTGGGCCTGGAGTCAGGAAGACTCATCTTCATCAATTCAAATCTAGGCTCAGGCAGCTATGTGTCCCTGGACAAATCATTTAACCCTGTTTGCCTCAATTTCCTCATCTGCAAAATGAGCTGATTGAACAGTATCTTTGCCAGGAAAACCCCAAATGGCATCACAAAGAGTCAGACATGACTGAAATAACTGAACAACCACAAATTTGTTAGGAAGTTTTCCCTTTCATTCAGCCTAAATCTGCTTGTCAGAAACTCCCCTTCTAGTTCTGCTTTCTGGAGCCAAGCAAAAAAAAAAAAGAGCCAAACAATCAATCATTTTACCATTCTAGTTGCCTTCTTCTAGTCCTGTTCCAGTGTATTCATATTTTTTTGTGAAATGTGATGTCCAGAACTTAACAGTATTCCAGGTATGGTCTCGCTAAGATAAAGCAGAGTGGGATTATCACTTCTCTCATTCTGAGCACTCTGCCTTTCTCACTGTGGTCTAGGAGAGTAATTGTTTTTAAGATGTTGGGTCAGATCATTTATTCATTGATCTTGTAGTCCACTGAACCCACCAGATCTTTTCCACTAAAATATTCATTGATCATGTCAAAGAAAAACTATTAATATTATGTTCTACAGTTCAGCACAAGTCTTCCAGAAATACTTTTTTAATGTTTTATCATTCAGAATCCAGCATTTTGTAGATGGCTTCCCTGGTTTTCTCTAAATCTCAGTTAAAATTCCATCTTCTGCTAGAAGCCTTTCCTAGTCATCCTTATTGTAAGCGCTTTTCTTCTGTGACTACTTCCAGTTTTTTCTGTATATGTACATTGTTTACATGTTATCTCTCCCCTATTAGACCGTAAACTCCTCAAGGGCAGGTTTTTGCTTTTCTTTGTATCCCTGATCCTTAGCACCAAGCCTGGGAGGTAGTCAGGTATTTGATAATTAAACATGCGGCCAACACTTATCAAATGTCTATTTTATGCCAGACACAGTGCTAAGCACTGAGGATGTAAAAGGTCAAATACAGTCGTGGAGCATACAGTCTAAGGAGGGAGATATCATGCAAGCAACTATTTTACAAAGCAAATTATATACAGGCTAAAAAGGAAATAAGTAACAGAGAAGGAAGGAACTAGAATTTAGAGAAGTTGGAAAAGGCTTTCTGTTAAAAATGGGATATTAATTGGGACTTAAAGAAAGCCAAGAGGGGCAGCTAGTTGGCTCAGTGAATAGAGCACCAGCCCTGGGGTCAGGGAGACCTGAGTTCAAATCTGGTCTCAAGATACTTAACACACTTATTAGATGTGTGACCTTGGGCAAGTCACTTAACCCCAATTGCTTTTCTTCCCCCTCAAAAAATATATATATATATTCATTTTGGGGTAGCTAAGTGGTACAGCGAATAGAACACCAGCCCTGGAGTCAGGAGGACCTGAGTTCAAATGTGGCCTCACACACTTTACACTTCGTGGTTATGTGACCTTGAGCAAGTCACTTAATTGCTCCGCTTTCTCCCCTCCAAAAAGACAAAAAAAAAAAAAGAGGGGATGTCCATCAATTAGGGAATGGCTAACAAGCTGTGATATATGAATGTAACGGAATACTATGGTGCTATAAGAAAGGAGGAGCCGATGGACTTCATATTTACCTGGAGAGGCGTATACAAGCTGATGCTAAATGAGAAGAGCAGAACCAGGAGAACTTTGTACACAGTCACAGATGCATCGTATGTGTGACGACCAACCCTGATAAACTGGACTCTTCTCAGCA